>JANHFL010008856.1:116232-160102 GCA_032468155.1 Oxyrhabdium leporinum
AGCTGTAAACCGCCCCGAGTCTTCGGAATGGGGCGGTATATAAATGTAAAAATAAATAAATAAATAAATAAATAAATGGGAAGCTCAACTTCCTGGTGCACACATGCGTGCCAGGGAACTGCTCTTCCGGTTTTCAGCGTTCCTGCGTGCGCAGGGAACTGCTCTTCCGGTTTCTGGCCGGGGAGCTGCTCTTCTGGTTTCTGGTGCTTCCCCATGTGTGTGCGCACGTGCTCCTGTTTCAGCACTCAGTGCCAAAAAGGTTCGCCAACACTGCGCTATATGAATGTGTAATGTGGAGTTAGATTAGTTAACTCAGGGTTAGGGAACTATGGCTCTTTTATGACTTGTGGACTTCAACTCTGAAGTTGAAGCTGAAATTGATGCTGGCTCAGGAATTCTGGGAGTTGAAGTCCACAAGTCATAAAGGGGCCATAGTTCCCTACCTTTGAGTTAACTGAAGACTGATATGAGTGATAAGCAATGTATGTCCTGTGGACATTGTTGGATTGTAATTCCCATTATCTTTCATAGCTTACTATATCGGCTGGGGCTGTTAGGATCTGGAGTTTAACACCTGAAGGATCAACATTGCCAATTCCTTATTTAGAAAATGCTGTTGTTAACTAAGTTCTCATTGATGTCTGTAATGAGGAAATGGCTGGGGTATTGACAAGATAATCTCTGAGTCTTATTGGAGCCTGGGTTCAGGGGACTTGGATGTTCTGGAAATAATAATGATTGGAGTAATGGTAAAGGAAAACCAGTGATGGCTGATTGAATGAAAGAAACTAGGGTATGTTTCAAATTTTTTCCCTTTGTGTATGAACACTATTTGCCATGTAGTTTTTCAGCATATTTGGTATCACAGTGGTCTGTATCATGAGCCTCAGGCAGAGATAAAAGATTCTTCATAGTTTTCTGTGACCAGTTAAGCATACATAACGGTCTTAATTGGAAATGGCACTGATAATGATTTTGAGTATCTATGAGAAACATATCAGAAGCTGAATGTTCCCTGATTTGCACTACCTGAAAACGTGGGCAGAATTTTTATTTTTATTTTTTTACATTTATATATATTTTATTTGGAGTTATGAGACTGATCAGTCGTATACTTTAGGTTTGCTTTTCCTTGTTACTTATAGTAGGCAAATAGATAGGACTGGAAGAGCAGTTCCATTAATGTTTTATAAAAGTCTTTCAACCTCCACTACTACAAATCCCAGAATCTAGCTGTTTCATTCTAACACATGGCAGTCAAACATGTAGTTGCATCTTGATTCCAGAGACTTTGATTTGAAGGAAATTGTCCAGTTCTATATTAACAATTTTTCGATCCATTTGGGTACTAGTTATTAAAAAATAAGAAATCTTTCTATTTTGATGGATCTCTTAGCAGATTTTAATTTCCTATGCATCAGCCCTTAATCAAACAGCACTGGTATCCTAAATCAAAAATTTTAGCAGTCTTGGAGCAATCTCAGGATTTCAAGAAGAATAAATGTTTGTATCAGGCAGAAATATTTTATTTGTTCTTATTTGAGTTACTGTACTTTTGTGGTAATAGATTAATGATCTGACTGTGTCTTAATGATAAGATTTATGCAAGATTTGAAAAAAGGTATTTGCCAATGGAGCATTTGTTGAACATGGCAAGCCATCAACACTTTGGAATACAGACTCGGATAGGAAAATCTGCCATTGCCTAGACTTGGAATAGGATCAGTCAAAGAATGTAGATTCTTGGGGTAGTCTTCAACTGGCTGCTGACTATATTTCCCCTAAATAGGTCCCGTGAGAAAGGGGTCTGGTGAGCTTGCTTAAGAGCACTCAAGGTACTTGTGATAACCCTCTCCTTCAATCACTTGGTTTGGTTCAATGAATCTAGTCCTGAATGGGGTTGCATTGCCCCAATCAAAACTAGTGTAATCTGGGTTGACTGTCATTTCCAGCTCAAGGAGCAGGTGGCAGAGGATCAGCCTATATGGGAGCTGTGCCCATTCTTGGACAGAGAGTCCCTCCTTTCAGCCACTCTTCACCACCCTACAGATATACTGTTGCAGTAGATTGTACATGGGGTTATTCATAAAGGGACAATCAGAAGCTACAGGTGATGCAAATATCTGCCCATGTAATACCTGTGCTGTATTACCTATTTTAATCAGTTAACTTCCAGGTGGAATTCAGGGTTCTTGTATTGCCTTCAAAACCATATATGGCAGAAGACCTAGTTATCAAAATGCTCATCTGTTTCTCATAGAATCTGCCCATTACATAAAATCCAACAGAGTTGGCTTGTTTTGGGTTCTCTTAATTAAACAACCAGGACCAGGAAGTAATCCTTTCCTACTGCTGCACCTGCCATCTGCAACAGGGTCTCCCTGGGTACTTGTATGGCTACCCATCTTTAAATGGCCCTTAAATTTTGGCTCATCCCCCAGGCCTTGGGTTAGTGAATGGTTAGCCTATCTCAATTAGAGGATGGAGCAGATGTTCTTTTTAATTTATTCCCTGTGGTTGACTCCTGTTCTGTTCTTCTGTGATACTGTTTTCTGTCTATTTTTAGTTGTGAACCTGTCCAGAATTGTCAGGCGGTATCAGGAGGCCTAGAAATTTGATGAGTAAATAACTAAATGGCCTGTCTATTGAAAAGAGACTCATAGTCAATTAAAATTAAAGACTCTTGCATAAGTTTGTAGTTTAACAGTCATATAAATTCAGGAAAAAAAAGGATCTTAAAGGAAGAACAAACCAACGTTTATCCTAAAGAAAATATTTTTTTTGTGGTCACTGAGGAGAATTGATAACAGAAACACACTAAAAATTAAAGTAGGAAAAACGTCATACAGAAAAGGAATACTTCACATGGAACATTTTATACATGTAATCTCCAATTTGGAGTCTGAAATGATAGAGACTAGGATGTAAAATTCTGCTTAAGAGAGAAAGCCAGAAATACTATTTTTAAATCTCATGCTTGCCATAAACTCATAACAGTTATACAATCTGGGTTGTATAGATGACTTCAGAAAATAATGTCAAACTCTTTAGAAGTTTGGGAGACTAATTTAAATCACAAACTGTATTGTTTCTTTTAAATAGGATCTTTTGCAAACATCTTAAGCAACATTTTTAATTTGGGCTTCATTTTTAAAATCTCCCGTAGAAAGTAGGAAAAAGCATTTGGCCTGTGTAATCTTCCATATGTCTAATCAATCCTGTTAATTTTTTATTTATTCATCAATTTTTAAAACTGTCCATCTCCCTCACAGAATACAGGTAATCCTAGAGTTAAGAAAGTAATGGAGCCTGTCAATTACATTCCTTACCTGAGGATTCATTAAATGAATGTGACCCCTCCCAGCTTTACCCAGTGCATTTGTTAATTGAATGCATATGTGCACATGAGGTATCTTGGGGTGGGGGGGCTAGTGCTTCTGACCACCCAAGGCCTCCCTTGACCCACTGAGATATCTCATACTATACCCCCCACCACCACCATCCTGCCCCACTGGGTCTCCACAGGCACTGGGCCTGTGGAGACTCATGTACTTTTTGAAGATCTGGATGATCAAATGAGCTTTCTCATCTTCAGACTTTCTGCCGCAGTTTCTTTGAATGCTCTTAACACTCCAAAATCATAGCGGTGAAAGCGGTGGCAGAGTGGGACTAGCCCGCCCTGCTCAGCTTGGCTGACTCACTGAAGCTGCCTATGCAGGACACCCAATCTGCTTTTGGAGCACCAGGCAGCCTCAGTGAGTCTGAAAGAGTACAATCTTGCGCTCTTTCAAGCCTCCGTCTTCCATGCCAAAAGCTTTTGCAAAGGGGACGGAGGCCTGAAGGAGCACGAGATCGCACCTCGAATGGTTTCCATCCCTTTGCAAAAGCTTTTGGTATGGAGGCCTGTGAGGACTGAAGGAGCACAAAATCACACCCCCAAAGGCATCTGTTCTTTGCACCAAAAGCCTTTTGTAAAGGGGATAGAAGGGTATGTAAGATGATGGCCATTTTTCTGCCACATGGCCTTGACTCTGCAGATCTTCAAAATGTAAGTGGGCAATCGGTGACGGGATGGGGAGGGAATAGATAGCAGGAATGTTGCAGCATCTCTGTGGTCGGTCGTAAGGGTGAACGACTGCAGTGGTGCCGCAACATTCATAACTTCGGGATTGTCATAAGTACTTTTGGGGATGGCATCATAAATTTGAATCATCACTAAGTGAACTGTCATAACTCGAGGACTACCTGTACAGAGGTACTTACTTTCCGTACTTACTGTACTTCCAAATAAATATGCAAAATAAATGTTCAGTTTGGATGAATTCAAAGAACAGCTGATATAACAGAGGATATTTTTGGATTAAATGTTAAGAGATCAGAGCTTGAATCCTACTGTACCTCAGTGGGAAATCTTAACCTTTTGTTTACTTCCATTGTAAAAATGTAAAAGAAAAGAATAAAAAAGGTTCTTTGAGGAAAAAAAGGACAGTATTCATATGTGTGCAAGCTAATTTTCAGTTACATATATTCCGTAGAAAATGAGGTTTATATTTGTTACAGGATATTTTTCAATAAAATCTTCACAGTTATAAAGTGCTTTATGCATAAAAATGCATTTAGCACTAAGTTTGTTTTTAAACTTTTAAATATCCACCAAAATCTGTTTATCATTGTTAAAACATTTTGTCTGATAAATGCTTAAAATTGTTCTTAATTACCATTTTGTTTAATACTTATCTGTTTCATTAACCTGCAGTGACATAATTTAAAACGAAACTGTAAAGATGTAATTTGCTTAACTGTACACACATATTTATTTAACAATCCCAAATGAGACAGGTACACATTTCAGCTGATTTATGTTGGAAAGGTATAAATATGTCTTGTTGAACTTGCAGTTTTGAGATTTTTATTTTAGCTGGATTATGATCAATTGAAAATTTGGCATAGTGCTTAGTATCATGAATACTTAAAATAGATTCCATCAGAACTAATTATACAATGACATATTTGCATAATTAAGGTCATACTAATGGACATGTGTGAGATTTGCTAGTGTGACACTGTACCATAGATTTCTTAATCACTATATCTGTTTGGGGTTTTTTTAAACAATAGTTGTTAGAATAGACTGTAATGAATTCCTTTGGCTTTAGTATGTTGCTTAGAATTATTGCAATCAGAAGTCCAGTTAAATCCATTGGTTTAGTTAAAAGATATTTGTGTTGCAAATAACCTTTTGCCCATATGCTCCCCCATTTCAACACATAGGAGTTTTGAAATTTCTACTTAAGTTTTTATTTACAGTTCTATCCTACCTTTAATTCAGGAGCTCCAGATGGGATACATAAAATTCCTCTTCCTGTTTTTTCATAGTAGCAACTTTGTGAAATAGGTTGCACTGAGAGTGAGTTAGAAGTTTCCAGCTTATTCTGCCATCAGAACATGATCAACCAAAATTCAAGTCATAATTTATGGAGCTGTTTGTTTCAACAATCAGAGTTAAAATTAAGCACTGTTTAATGTTTGAACCTGCAGGAAGGAACCTTTCCTTCAACCTGCAGTTGTTCTCTTATAGAAGCTGAGACTTGTTTGGCCATGCCAGTTGACCTATCTGAGACTCTGGGTATTCCTATAACATTAACCATGGTTCAGCAATTATCTCTGAAGTAATGATTCTTCAGGTGCCCAAAATCAACCTTTTGGGCACCTTGGACTGGTTCCATGGAGAGAGGTTTTTTCATGGACCGGAGGGGATGAAGTTTCATATGCTGCCTGCATTCTACAGATGGGGCTTGGCTTGTTTGTGTGGTCCGGTTTCTGGCATGCTGCAACCCAATGCTGGTCCACAGACTGGGGGTTGGGGACCCCTGTTTTAAAGGATTTAATTGAATGAAAGGGGGGAAAATCCCAGTTATAACATAAATAGAGACTAGGAACAAATAGAATCCTAAAATCATAAAAGTTGGAGGAGTAATTGAGTGCAGCTCTCTGCTCAGCGCATTTTTTTTTTTTTAAATGAGATTACAGGGAAACGTTTGGAAGATATGTGATAAGAAGGTTTTCTTTTCTTCATTACGCAACAATTTGGCATTTGGTTCTATACAAGCAAAGAAAAAAATGTCATGCACAATTCAGCATTTTCTATCATAAGGTAACAGAAATAGGCCTTATGTTTAAATACTTTAGAAATAAAACTTAAAAATAGAGGTAGTCAGCCCAATGTTAGAAGCATTTTCCACTCTTCTAACTATAAAGAAAGGATGTTGCCTCTGACAGCAGAACGTTTATATCCCATTTTAACCAGGACTGAGTTTTGCTTTCGAACCTTCAATGGAGCACATTTACGAACTAACACAATTGGATTAAAGGAGGAAGTGGATAATTCTAATAGTATTAGTCAAATGTGTTGTTGAGTTTTTGATGTTAGCACTATTAACTACCAAGAGTCGTTGGAGATAGCAATATACAAAAGTAATAAAGGCAATCTAAGCCAATGTTGTCAATGAAAAGATCATTTAAGTTATAAGATGGAACAGTACTTTATTGGGATTTGAGGCACTTTTAAACTTGTAATCCCATGGCAATATATTCACTGTACATAAAAATAAATTTAGAAGTGGATTTGTGCACTTTAATTGTATACTCAAACCCTATAGCCATTATGGTGAACCTATGCCACGCATGCTGGAAGTGGCATGCAGAGCCATCTCTCCAGGCACGCCAGCTATCACCCCTTACTCTCCCGGGTCGGACAGCTGGTCTTCACATGTGGGGGAGCACCAGAAACCAGAAGAGCAGCTCCCCAGAGCACATGCGCTCGCCGGCCAGTTGATATTCGCACGTGCATGTGCTTTAGAAACCGAAAGACCAGGTGGCCAGCGTATATGTGTGGAACGGGAAGCTAAGCTTCCAGTTTCTGGTGTTCCCCCGAGTGCATTGGGGAGCTGCTCTTCTGGTTTCTGGTGCACATGCACGCTCCCGTTTCAGCAGTCAGTGCTGAAAAGGTTAGCCACCACTGCCCTATGGGATCAGTGATAGTGTTAGATGTGGCTAGACTCTTTGTATAGAACATTCTCAGGATGTTGCTATTTCCGTTGTATAACAATTGTAAGAGTTGTTAGCCAAAACCATGTACTTGATGTGGGCAGCCAATTCAGTTAAATTCAAATTAATAAAGGTTCTTTATTTTCTAGAAAGAGTTAATGTGGGACACCAGGAACTTTTTTCACAGAAATTAGAGCTGCATTTCTGACAGTTTTTTTTAAAGCCCTAAACATGTTACGTTATTAGTATATGGAGAGATTTGTGATGGAGCATTAGGCAAAGTTAGTGAAGCAGATCATTACCCATTCTCAGGAATCAAATAGCTTGATAGCTTCTGTCAAAGCAGTTATTTTTCATGCAATATATATGCAGAATCCACCAAGAAGCAAATTTATGGAAAAAATAATCTAGGATAATTAAAGTCTTAAAACCTTCCTACTGAGGTTGGAGAAGGAAATAAGATCTTAATGACAATGAAACAAGTCTATTATTTACAAAGCATAGAAAAGTGAAATAAGTCAGTTTACCATAACTGTAAGACAGTGTATAGAGGACCTTGCATTTGTGTTAGCACATGGAGTGATAGTTCTGAATGTTCTTTTAGAGTGTCATAGTTTATCTTATGAGCTAGTCTATTTCACTGTCTTATGAAGATAAATTGGCCTTGTATTTGAATAAGAATGATCTGAAATTTTGAGCAGAACTATGTTTTTCCTGATCTAGAATTCAGTATCTTAATCAGAAGATCTAAAACATCTCCTGCTTGGCTCATTTTTGGCAGGGAAGCAAATTTGAAGTTGTGGTTACAATTTAGATGTTGGAATGATACTTAATTTTTCTCATCCTCTCTCTTCCCTTGCTCCTCATCCCCAGACTGTGAACCAGAAGAAGTGACTGACTGGTCTATGGATGAAAAATGTTCCTTTTGTAATTTGCATAAAGAAATAGTCAGCGTAAGTATATGATCTTTTAACTATTCACACACATTTTGTCCAAATTTCCAATGTTATTTAAAATATTATGCTATATAAAACATTGATAAATATATAGTTATATAATGGGATTTTTTTTCTTTCTCACCTCTAATAAGATTTGCTTTTACTTAGAAAATTGGGGGTTCTTTATCTATTTTAGGATCCTACAGCAGTTCTTGGTTCTTTGCAGTCAACGCCTACAGAGGAGTTGTCATCTCAGGGCCAGTCCAACACTGATAAAATTGAGTGCCAAGCAGAGAATTATCTAAATGCACTCTTTCGTAAGGAAGGTAAGATTTGACTTCATATTGCAATATATAGTGCTCAGCAGAAATTCTACATAAAATTTATTTATTTTTTTCTTTCTTAAAAAAAATCTTCTCTAGCTCTAGCTTAATTTCTGGAAGGTATTTTGCAGTTGAAATAGCTTTTCTCTAGTTGAGCTCTTTATATGCATTTAGTTTATGAGGAAATTAACTTTTAAAGAAAGAAAAACTGATTTATTTTTCCAATGTTTAAAAATCTTATAACATTTCAAGTAATTTAAACTGAGCACTAGTTTAGTATAATATTCTACATCTTTCCATGCACATGTGCAGCACATAATATTGAGTACAGTGAAGGAAAATTTGCACGACATCTGTGTTCCTACCTCACAGAATACTTGCAGGAAGCTTGCATCCAGTTTTAGAGACAGTTGTTCTAAATTATCCCACAAAGAAAACGATTCATTGGGGGGGGGTAGTGATTAATGTTTGAAAGTGGGGAAGTATGAAATTAGTATTCTGTCCGCAAACCTGGTTTGGTATATAAATTTGTTTCTCTTTTTTTTAACTTTGAGATGCAGTGTCCTTTATTGAGCTTGAGTTTTAAGTCAAGCAACATTAAATTAGCTGAATCTTAAAAAGCTGCATTTTGAATTTGCCTGTTCCTTTTAACAGTTTCTTTTATGGATATAAATACTCAGAAGAGTATTTAAATTTCCTTACATACTACCCTGCACTGTTAGGAGCGGACTGGTTAGGTTCTTACGGTTTTGTTTTTTTATATATAAATGCCTTTGGAATTAATCTCATAGCACAAGATTATGGGGTAAAAAAATAAAACCAAATCTGTATAAATCATTAGGAAAAGGACATAGAACATTTGAGGGCTTTTACTCATAGATTATACAGAATATTTTCCATATCTATTTTTGCATAACAAGCATCTCAAACTTAAATGCTAATACCTTCTGCCCTTGGAGGTTCAAAAGGTGTAATATTGTATTCTTTTTAGCACCAGAAAACAATAACCCTATGTATTTGCCCAGAAATTTTATATTTCAAATGTAGTGTTATAGTTTATGTTACATTTACCAATTCTATGCAATTTTTCACATTCTGTTACAATGTTTTGTTCATAGTTTGCAAAATGTTTTGGTAGAACAAAAGTGGAAAAGTATTTTAAATAAATAAGCATAAAATTAATGCAATTTTATCATGAAAAGATATCAAGACTTAAAATTGAGTTGAAATACTTTGAGCTACATTTTTATGGCAAATAGGATAGTATTATAGTAATAATTATAGTAACTAAATAATTATAGTAACTAAATAGTATTATCCTATTTGCCACAACTGAAGTCAAAGTCTTAGTTCCAAAGTTTTATTTTTATACTCCATGGCAGGGATCTCCAACCCCTGGGCCGCAGACTGGCACTGTCCGCAAGGTGCCAGAAACCAGGCCACACAAACAAGCAAAGCCCCATCTGCACAGGATGCAGGCAGCATGCAAAACAATGCACGTTCCAGTCCACGGAAAAGCCTCTCTCCACAGAACTGGTCCCTGGCGCCCAAATGGTTGGGAAGCGACTGCTTTATGATAAATATAAGATATACAGGTAGCCCTTGTTTAACAGCCATAAGAGGGACCAGTAATTTTAGAGCTAAGCTTTGCAGTTGGCAAACAAAAAATAATATCACAACAGGCTTGCAGTCTCACTTCCCATTTAGTTATTAAGCGAGTCACTATAGTCGTAGGCAAAACATTGTGTAACTGCAATTCATTTATTTTGTTAGATTTTTATACTACCTTTATTACCTTATATGTAACTCAAGAGGGCGAACATACATAATATTCATTCCTCCTCCTATTTTCCCTACAATAACAACCTTGTAAGGTGGGTTGGGTTGAGAGACAATGACTGACTCAAGGTCACCCAGACAACTTTCATGTCTAGAACTGTTTTCCATTAACTTTAATTGTCACAAGCTGGTGGGGAAGCAAATGGAGATCAAGTGGCTGTTAAACATTGCAACAATTGTAAATAGGAAAATTGGTTGCAAAGCTAGTTTTTTTATTTATTTAATGCTATTGTGACTTCTAATGGTCTCTAAACAAGGCAGTTGGTAAACAAGAATTACTTGTACTCTATGGTATATTTAAAAGGAAAAATAATCTTCCAAAAAGTAGCCACTTTTAATACAGTAGGAACTTTTCAGTTGGACTCCAGAGGCTTTGAGTTGGACTCCTCTACTCCTTGTGGTTTTCTGAACAATACAATAGCACTGAGACTTATATACCACTTCAGAGTGATTTAAAGCCCTCTGTAAGCGGTTTACAGAGTCAGCATATTGCTCCCAACTATCTGGGTCCGCATTTTACCCACCTCGGAAAGATGGAAGGCTGAGTCAACCTTGAGCCTGGTGGGATTGGAACTGCCAAATTGCAGGCAGCCGGTAGTCAGCAGAAGTGGACTACAGTATTGCACTCAAACCACTGCGCCACTGAGGCTCTGTTGCTTGATTGGCTAGAAAGTAAGCTCTTTTTGGCATGCAATGCTTTAATTGTTGATGAAATTATTTATTGTGTTATTTTTGTTTTGTTTTTTTGTGAATGGTCCTGAAAAGCACAAAAGGAATTATAGGAATAATTCAGAATGCATTGATAGAGATTTGCACAAAGAACTACCTGTGTTCTTTCAGTTGCCAAAAAAAATAAAATAAAATATCCAAAGAAGTTTCTTCTGAATTTGATGCAGTAAAACTGTTACATCTATGTTAATTTGGCTCTTTTGTATCGAATAAATTATCATTCAAACTCAATGAAATACTTGCTGGTGTATCACTAAAATTGTAGACCCAAGTTGAAGTGAGCAAACATTTGGGGCTAAGAGACAAGGGCTACCAGGGAAGGTGGCAGAGACTTCACACACATTGCTGCTGCCACCATGCTGAACCTGAGCAAGCGATTGAACTTGGTGTGGTAAGGATGTGTGAAAATGAGGTATGTCCTGCCTCCCTGCTGCCTGCCTTACCCACTGCCCATGAACGGCCCGAACACTGCTGCAGCTGCCAAATGGCCTGTGGCAGTAGTGACAGAGGGTGTGAAAATAGGCAGCCCCCAGCTGTGTTTTGCACTCTGACCACCTGCTTGCTCACCTGCCTGCCCAGCTCTCCCTCTGTGGGAAGCTGACCGCCATCGCTCTGCACACTCGCCTACCCGTCTGGCTCTCCCTCCAGCTGCCCATGGTGAGTTGTCCACGTAGCAAATTGGCTATGTTGAGTTTCCTGCAATGACTTGGCACTGGTAAATTGGCAGAGGCAACTTGGTGGTGATGAGATGGCTGTGCTGAGATGCCTGCACTGACTTGTCCCAGACCTGCTAAAATATATGAAGAACAATTGCAGAATTATGTATGTGTACTAGTGAAAAGAAGGATTACGGGTGACATGATAGCAGTGTTCCAATATTTGAGGGGCTGCCACAAAAAAGGGGGTCAACCTGATTTTCCAAAGCAGCAGAAGGCAAGACAAGAAGCAATGGATGAAACTAAGCAAAGAGAGAACCAACCTAGAACTAAGGAGAAATTTCCTGACAGTGAGAACAATAAAAGAATAGAATGGTTTATCTGCAGAAGTTGTGCTCCATCACAGGAGGCTTTTAAAAAGAGACTGGATAATCATTTGTCTGAAATGGTATAGGGTCTCCTGCTTGAGCAGGGGGTTGGACCAGGAGACATCCAAGGTCCCTTTTGTTATTCTGTTATTCTGTTTTGTTAAAGGTATGCTGGAATATATTTTAATGGTACTCTTTTCTTCCCACAGATCTTCCTCAGAACTGTGATCCTAACATTCCCCTAGTTGCTCAGGAATTAATGAAAAAGATGATCCGTCAATTTGCAATTGAATATATCTCAAAAAATAGTAAACTGCAAGAAAATCGAAACGGTTCATCATATGAAATGAGTCTGATATGTAAAGATTTCCAAATGAACCAAACTGAAAATTCACTTCAGGAAGAACAAGATAGCCCTCTAGACCTCACTGTGAATCGAACACAAGAACAGGATACTCAGCAAGGTAATCCCTTTGAGTTGTTCATTTGATGTTGTTTAAAATGAATGTGATAATATATCTGAAAACAGTGTTGAAAATTTTGGTTTTTCTGTTAGATTAGACTTGAGTCTAGAACATCTGTTTTGAATACCTATAGATTGCACTTAGTGCCAACCAGGAACATAGGGATATGAATTTAGTGTAGCATTTTTTTCACTCTGCTCACTGAATCTACAGTTTAAATGATTGATGATTTAGCCATGGGGTGAATTATTTCTGTGACTTTGAAATAATTGCTGAAGCAGTGAAATCTCTATTAAAAACAATTTCTGACATTTTGGCTATACACTGTGTGCACAATTATTAGACAAGTTGTATTTTGGAGGATTAATTTTATTTTTGAACAACTACAGTGCTCTCAGTCAATCCAAAATGTTAATAAACCTCAAACATGGATATTTAAGAAGGTAAAAGTGAGGTTTTGGCTTTCTTAGGAGAATATCTGCACAATTATTGGGCAACTATTAGTGTGCAGAATTATTATGCAACTAAATAAAAAATGAAAATTTGCCCATCTCACTCGTTTATTTGCATCTGTTAAAGTGAGAATAATAATATATATCAATAACCAATGATATATATATATATATATATAAATAAATGACCAATATAGCCACCGTTCTTTTCAATAATAATCATAAGCCATCCATTCATGGAGTCTATCAGTTTCTTGATCTGTTGACAATCAATTTTTTGTGAGCAGCAACCATAGCCTCCCAGACAACTGTTCAGACATGTGTACTGTTTTCTTTCACTGTAAATCTCCCATTTAAGAAGGAACCACAAGTTCTCAATAGGGTTTTAAGTCAAGTGAGGAAGGGGTCATGTCATTTATTCATCTTTAAGGCCTTACTGGCTAGCCAGGCAGTGGAGTACTTCAATGCATGCAATGGAGCATTGTCCTGCATAAAAATTACTGCCTTCTTGAAAAATACAGACTTTTTCTTGTACCAATGTTTGAAGAAAGTATCCTCTAAAAACTGGCATTACGTTTGGGAGTTGATTTTCATCTTCAACCTGAAAAAGTCCAACTACCTCATCTTTCATAATACCAGCCCATACCAGTACTCCCCCCCCCACCGCCCCACCTTGCTGGTGTCTGAGTCTAAGTGGAGTTCTGTACCCATTACTGATCTAGCACCGGGCCCATCCATCTGGTCCGTCAAGAGTCACTCTCATCTCATTAGTCCATAAAACCTTTGAAAAAATCTGTCTTCAGATATTTCTTGGCGCAGTCTTGCCATTTCAACTTATGTGTCTTATTCAGTGGTGGTCGGATTTCAGTCTTCCTTACATTAGCCATGTCTGAGTACTGAACACCTTGTACTTCTGGGCACTCCGGGTAGGTTGCAGTTCTGGAATATGAGAGCACTGGAGGTCAATGGGTTCCTGGTAGCTTCAGATTTGATTCTTCTCAAATCTTTGGCAGTTAATGTGCAACTTTTTTTCTCAACATGTTTCTTGTGACTCTATTGACTATTTGCAGCAAAACATTTGATGGTTCTATGATCATGCCCCAATATCTTAGCAATTTCAAGAATGCTGCATCACTCTGGAAGACATTTTACAACTTTTGACTTTTCAGAGTCAGTTAAATCTCTTTTTGGCCCATTTTGCCTGAGGAAAAGAAGCTGCCTAATAATTGTGCACACCTTGATATAGGGTGTTGATCTCCTTAGACCACATCCTCCCTCATTATGCAAATACACATCATCTGATACACTTATATCCACTAAACATTCAAGTTTGTACAGCTTGGAGGTGGAAAGTATACATAAAATAATGATATGTCAAAATACTCACTTGCCTGCCCCTGACACCAGTGCAGAAATGGAGTGCTAGATTGTCTGCTACTTTCAGGATGAGGAACAGCATTTTGCTAAATAGATTTGCTGGGAAATGAAAGTTTCTTGTGCACTTCTGGTTGGTAGGATAGGTCTTTTTTTCTGACCTGAGGGTCTCTCATGCTGAGGGGACTAGATATTTAGGCTTTTGTTTCTGTACATAGCCTTAGAACCAGGTCCCTGTTGCTAACTCCCCTGGATGCACAATTCTAGCAAAATCTCATATCCCATTGTATCACTCTGCGATTGTTGCCTCAAATGGCATATTACTTTTACAATAAAAAGGAAATATTGTACAACCAATCTTGATTTGCTTCTTGACTTCCTAGATGCTCTTCTGGCAAGGAGTTAGAATCATTTAGATGTCTGCTCATGAACAGTGCCAAGAATTTTAGAGGCAAGTGGCTGATTACAAGACTGAGATACAATGTTACTGTTAAATGGGAGATCATAAAGGTTCTAGCTCATGATGCACCAAATTGTTGCAAGCATTCCCTTTTTCAGGAACTCTTCCTTTGGCAAGATGGTAAAACATCCAAAGAAAGAAAAAGGAAGAATATGTGGCCACTGTGTTAGTCATACTCTTAAAAGTATTTAAAAAGAGTATTTAAATAGAGCATTATAAGAATCTGCAACCGATATCTTTGCTTACTGCAGTCCATCATCATCTGAATTCATGACACACAAAGACCTTGGCCACAGGACTTTCAGCTGCTGAAATAAGTTTTACTGATAATATATGGGATGTTTATATTTTCTGACAAGGTAGCTCATATTTGAATAAAATATGGAACGTGACAGCATGTACTTTCAAATCCTTTAGAATTAATTGTTTGATATTCGAATGTCTGCTAAAATAAGACTTTTATGATATTATAGCTGCCATTAACCAGATAAGTCTCTTGTGAGCTGAAAACATTGTCAGATTGAACATGAGCAGAGTGCATTTGGTAGAGGTTACTACAACTTGTTCCTTAAGTATATTTTGAAAACATCAGTGGATACAGACTATCCTTGCTTATTAAAGCAGCTTACTATCCTTGCTTATTAAAGCAGCTTACACTTCACAGATAGCTAGAAAATTTCACTTTATGCATACAATTCCTTTCCATATACAAAAAAAGAATATTTAAAATTGATTTTTTTCTTTAATGGTTTTTCTTTCAAATTATGAAATGTTATGATAGAACTTCATGCAGTTAATCTGTTTACTAACTTAGCACCACTAGTTTTTTTTTCTTTTAAGCGCTTTGGAATAAAACTATAGTTTTTTTAGTGCACCCTGGCCATCAGCAAAATAACCATTCCACCTTGTTCTTATGAGTCAGCTTTGTTTTCAGTATGTTCCAATCAAACTGCTCCTTCTTGCCAATGTCAGTAGATTTGTATTGTTGCAAAGAAAATTTCCTACCTGAGCACTGAACACATTACCTTGTTTGTAATCTTATTGAGAATTATTTAAAATAAGGATCAGCAGAATAAGCATTCCAGCAAACTGCTTTCTTCTCATCTGCTGATCATCAAAAGAAGCTGTTGCTCATCGTCCTCCTTTTGGTTCCTCAGATTTGGCATACTTTAGGTCTGTAGAGATTGAGTTTCTTGGAATGTACTGAGACACCCTAAAGATAGCTCTTTTACATGTTGGCACTTTCTCTGTTGATCTGCTTTTAGGAGGGGATACATTTTCCTTAAGTGCTGTTCAATTCATTTATGATATCAGAATAAAAAAATATCAAAGTCTGATTTGTAATTATGAAAATGTAGATCTGCCTTGTTTTCATTCATTCTTAAGCAAAGTAGACTGAAAAGTAAAGGCATGTATGCCTTTATTGTTTTGGAACTACTGTGTGCGCCACTATTGGTGTTATCATCAAATAGACAAGATTTTTTAGGTCTACCAATCTTAATACATTTCCTTTTAAAATCCTGTACTTTTTATTAATGCAAGGTTAATTTTTGGACCACTAACAATATTTGAGCTCAAATTAATACTGTTCTAACCTTTTAATAAATTTCACACCTAAGACTAGAATACCTTTTAATTCAACTGTTTCCATTTCAGCCTGCCGAAATTCTAAATTTATCATAACCATTTTATAGACATTGCTGCTTTTATGTTTGTAGTTTCCTGCTGCATTTGAATTTTTTTCTGTTAAGTTTTCTTTGCAGTATATTTGAAAGAAAAGGTAAAAATACATATTATAAATAAAAATACATGCATTCTCTTAATGTAGAAAAGCATGCAGAAAAATATGCAACTTCACAATGTACCTGAAAAGGATGAATATGTTCAGTAGGTAATATAAGGAAAAAAGCTGAGGGAGAAAGCAAATTGTACAACCCAGAACTGCCCTTGAATCCAAGTATCTTACATAGTGAATATGTTAGTTGAGTTTATGTTAGTTAGTTTGAATCCTATTTTGGTTATTTTTTTTTAAATTGTGGTCAAAGTTAAGATTCATAATCAAATTAGGCTTTACTGCCTAATCATACGTAAAACAAGTTATATAAAACTGTCAGCTAGCATTAATATTGTGATTTAATGGGATATATTAGACTAGGAGTTATTTATATTGTTTTGGGACCATGTACATACATGAACACATTATTACATTTTCATTCTGTTTTCTAATTTTCAGAAATAAATAGGAAACATAGAAACAAAGTCCTCTTCAGTCAATGTTCATTTCCATCAAAGGAGAAGAAAGTGAAATCTTTTGCAGAGAAAATCCTTGTTTCTACTATTTTGCAGAAATTGATTACAGTAATCCTTGAGTTACGAATGTAATGGAGCATACCAATTACATTCATAACCCAAGGATTTGTTGGAGTGACTTGACCGCAATCACTCACTCCTTTTGCCCACATATTCACTAATCAAGTGTGCAGGTAATTAACTGCACATGAGGTATCTCAGGGTGGGGAAGGCCAAGGGGGCCTAGTGATGGAACAAGCCAGCCACTTGCTTTAAACCACCCAAGGCCTCCCCCGACCAACTGAGATACCTCATTCTTCCTCCCTGGGGTCCCCACAAGTGCTTCCCCCCCCCATCCTGCTGCACTGGGTCACTTACCTTATGAAGATCTGTCTCCTCTCCAGCCTCTCTTCTTTGGCTGCTCCTTCTTTTCTAGTCGATAAAGCACATGAGGTGGCCTTCAGTGATGCTTGAGGATGCCTTCAGTGATGAAAAAAGAAGCTTGGAGAGACACACACACCTCTCCAGACCTCCTTTCTCGCTGCCAAAGCACTTGAGGCCTTCAGTGATGAAAAAGGAGGCCCGGAGGGATGTGTGCACCCTTCTGGGCCTCCTTTATTACCGCCAAAGCGCTTGAGGGGGCCTTTGGTGAAACTTGAGGACTTCGGTGAAGAAAAAGGCTTGGAGGGACGTGCACGGCTCTCTGGGCCTCCTTTCTTGCCGCCAAAGCACTTCAGGCCTTCGTGACAAAAAGCGAGGTCTGGAGGGACGCACACGCTTCTCCGGGCCTCCTTTCTCACCACCAAAGCACCTGAGACCTTCAGCGATGCTTGAGGAGGCCTTCGGCAACGAGAAAGGAAGCCCAGAGGGATGTCCCCACCCCACCCCGGGCTTCCTTTCTCATCGGCAAAGCACTTGAGGATTGCATCCCTGTACGCTTCGGCAGCCCTTTGTAAAAAGATTTTGCTGGTAGGTAACAGAGCTTCAGAGGGACGTGCCCACCCTCCCAAGTTCCATTGGTGCAGACAAAGGCTTTTTGCAAAGTTTTGCTGAAATCTACAGAATGCAATTTCCCTGCAGGCTTCGGCAAGGAAATGGGAAACAGAGGGAAGGCCTGAAGGACCAAAGTCTTCCCTCTGTTTGCAAACATCCAGGCCTCAATTCACAGAGAACAAAGGCCTAAAGTAGTTCAAGTTCATTAGCATGAAATGTTGCGCTACTGATCTTGCATGATTTCGTAGTGTATTAGGCCTCTGTGAATGCACCGAAGGCCTGAAGCAACAAAGCAGGCAAAGAAACCATGACAGATCTTTGCAAGGTAAGTGAGTTTCCAGAGGAGGAGTTCTAAAGACCCACCTGAGAGGATGGGGGAATAGGCAGGGCAAATGTTGCAGCACCTCTGCCATCGTTCGTAAGTTTGAACGATGGCCGTGGTGCTGCAACGTTCATAATTTTGGGACTGGTTCATAAGTACTTGGGGAGGGGGGCTAGGTCGTAACTTTGAACAGTCGCTAAGTGAACTGTTGTAACTTGGGGATTACCTGTATACATTGTTATAATTATTGTAAAAAACAGAATAAACTTTTTTCCTTGAGTTTTCTTAACAATAATGGAAACTTATTAAACTGTGACTTAATAGAAGTTTCTAATTCATTATTAATACCTGACATTTTACTGAGATTTTTTTTAAATTTTCTGTTTAAGTAATTCTTGAAATTAAGGCATCATCTTCGTCACCAAAGAGCCACTTTAAAAAATAAGAAATATATACAATTCTCAGCTATGGGATTTTTTTGTACAAGGATCTCTGCACCATTGGATAATAGGTCCTGTGGTAGTAAAGAGCTATTTTTTGTTTTGTGTCTGTTGTTCAATCTGAGTTTCCAGTGTGTAATGCTGGTGGTTGTGAAAGATATCTAGTTACAATTATATTTCTCAATGCTTCTGTTCTATGATACATTGTTCCACATTAGCTGAACATTACATTTTGAAATATTCCCCTGTTGGAATATTGCCACAAGTACAATTTTTAAATCTTTTAAATTTTTAAATCCTGGAAATTATTTTACTCTCCAGAAGTTTTTAAATAGTGGGAAATGTTGAAAAATAGCACAATACTGTTTTAATCTAATTCAAACTCCACAACATGATTCTGCTGGGTAGCGTTTACCTACTTAGTGCTGTCCTGCTACTAGCAAGAATAAAAAAGTCAAAAGGGAAACATCTCCAGGCACCTGCAGTCTTCAGAGACCAACTGAAATTTTAAAAAAGTAATGGGTGTTTTCAATAGTAGCCTGGCATCATCCTTGAGTTGCATAGCACAAGACATAAAGATTAATAACAGAAATTGATGTATAGCATGAGAGTGTCTTAGTAGTTGCCCTTTGTCATTTTGTTGTTGATAATAGTACATGTTTTTTACTCTTACATACCCCATTTTTATAATAGGGGATGGAGTACTAGATCTCTCTACGAAGAAATCAGACTTGGAACAGTCACAGTATGATGGGTCATGTTCTGAAAATTCATTGTCTGGGTAAGCATAATAAGCATTACTCTGCTTTATTTTAAAGGGAGTAGGTGGAAGTAAGACTTAAATGTGAAGATTTATTTTGGAATTGACTTGTATAAAATGTATGTTGACACACTCTTCTTCTTTGCTTATGCCAGGGTTTCACTCATAAATGTATGTTTGTATATAACTCATATAATTCATTTTGTGTTTTTCACTTTTTTCTGTTAAAGAAAAGTTATCAGAACAATCACCAAACTTTAGTTCATGTTCCTAAAAATAAAATAAAATGCTTATGTACATAATGCAATTAGAAAACTAAGTAATAGAATCAAATCTATTTGATATTAAACCTTTACCATTGGAAAAAGAAAAATATTTTACATTTTAATAGTTTTGGATGTTAGAAGAAAATTAAAGGAACTACAATTTTAGTATCCCAAAAAGAGAGTGCTCTTGCATTTTTATTTTACTATGGTATGTGATGTCATGCTACTGAGATACCATTTATGAATGGTTAATATGCTGCTGTAATAAATATTTACTGAAATTACATTGAAGTAACATGTTATAATTCTGACATCTTTCCAGTCATAACAGTCACTTATCATTTGTATGATAGAATTATTCCTTTAGAAAAAAAAAACCAGAAAAACTGCTTGCATTACGTATCTTTCTTTCTATCTCCCTGTCCCCCTACTAGTCACACACATTTCTAACTTTACTAGAATTTAGAAACAGTATTTAGGACTTTTAATTGCATTTTTACAAAAACTGGATTTGTTAAGGTTCTTTTTAATAGTTATAAACAACATTTCTATAAGGGGGTTGACTCTTTTATTACTTGTTTAGCGGTAACGTCACGTTTCTACTAACAAAACTCCTTGAGGATGGGGACATTCAGTGGATGTTAGATTGTGAAAAGACAAGTTTTAAGTGTTACTCTGCGAGCATCTGTCAAAAGGGAATTGAAAACAGATGACAAAGTTACCAAATCCTGAGCTAGGATTTAAAGTTCTTGGAAGGGCTGCTCTAGAAGCTGGGCTATCATTTTCTCACATGGTCCTACCAGAACTCTAACTTTTGCTATGGTAATCAATAGCTACCACAACTCAAAGCCTTAAAAAGTCAGAAGCAGTGATGTTACCTAAGCAAGGAGTATAATAAAGGAGTGGACCCTTCCCTTCCATAGCTGTGTGAGAGTCTCTCATGCATCAGTTCACCATCGTTTCATTCCATCCATCCAGGAGACTCCACAGAAACAGAGAGGACTTTGTGGAAAGAAGTGCTGAGTTTGCAGATGGTTTGCTCTCAAAAGCCTTGAAAGACGTTCAGTCCGGAGCACTGGACATTAATAAAGCAGGCATCCTTTATGGCATACCTCAAAAAACTTTACTTCTCCACTTAGAAGCCTTACCAGCAGGAAACCCTGCACTATTTAAAAACAAAACTCGAGATTTCAAGGACACCTGTTCTTACAAGGGCAGTCCAGAGCCCTGTGCTGTGCTGCAAAAAGTAGCCTTGTGGGCAAAAGCTCAAGCAGAGCGCACAGAAAAAAATAAACTTAGTTTACTTGAAACCTCAGAATTAAGATTCCCAACAGCTTCCAATTACCTCCACCAGTTAACTTTGCAAAGAATGGTCACTCAGTTTAAAGAAAAAAATGAAAGTGTACAATATGAAATGTCAACTCCAGCTGTGCAATTAAAAATTCCTCAGCTGAGGATCAGTGCTGTTCCCAAACAGCATGAGAATGCTGGACTTCTGGATGTCATGTACCATGTTTCCAAAACCTCATCAGTCTTAGAAGGATCAGCTCTTCAAAAACTGAAAACTATATTCCCCAAACAGAGTAAAGTGGAATGTGCTGCATCTGTAACTCCTTCAAGTCTGGACACCTATTTTCTGCATGGGGACCTCTCTCCTTTGTGTCTTAATACTAAGAACGGCATTGTTGATGGCACCTCCGAATCCACAGAAGATGGCTTAGACCGTAAGGATAATAAACAACCAAGGAAAAAACGTGGTCGCTACCGGCAATATGATCATGAAATAATGGAGGAAGCTATTGCAATGGTAATGAGCGGGAAAATGAGTGTTTCCAAAGCACAAGGGATCTATGGGGTACCTCACAGCACTTTAGAATACAAAGTTAAAGAGAGATCTGGAACTCTGAAGACACCTCCGAAGAAGAAGCTCCGATTACCAGACACTGGGATGTTTAATATCACTGATTCAGGGACTGGCACCTGCAAAAACAGCAGCAAGCCTATATAGTTTAATTTGTTAGAAACTCTGTGTTTGTGCGTGCATGTGTGTGTGTGTACATGTGTGTGAGTGTGTACATGTGTGTGTGCGTGCGTGTGCAGGTGTAAGCATATATGCGGGAGAAACATGTTCACTTAGAAGAAATGAAATGTTGCAGTTCAGAAACCACATACATGCCTTTTTGAAGAATAATTTTATTCAGGGTTTTCACTGTGGACAATATGATAGAATTGATCACAATTGTGATAGTTTGTATTTAATATAATCCTTGTACAAATAAGTGAAAAGGATTCAGGTTTTATTTAGTTGTCAGCATAAAATGTTGGGAACAACTTCTATTTGTCATGTGAATTTTTTTTTTTACTGGTGAAGATTGACCCTAGCTCAGTAATCCATCCTATTAAGGAAATACATGATTTGTGCTTTTAGGGCATTTATCCTCTCAAAATATTTTCAGAAGTTGCTCACAACAGAAAATAAGCAAATCAAGGGATGAGGACAGTTCTACTTTCTTACTGTGGAAACTGATATGAAGTATTAGTTAAACCAGACAATGGAAAAGAAAGTATATTAGAGCATAACATTGGATATAAAGTAAATATTTCATTTTTAAAAGTGTGTTAGCAACAAAACTGGATTATTAAAATGTTATTGTTGGTTTAGCAAGAAATTGGTGTTTACAAAATATATGCTTGTGAAAACTGACAAATTTAGTTGTAGCTATAGAATAACTATGAAATGAGATGGAATACTAAAGGCATACATAAAATGGTTTTCCTTTAGTATGGAAAATAAGCTAACTTACAAGGGTTGAAGAGAAAAGTTGGAATGCATATTAGGGCATGGTTCATAATGTGCACAGAATGAGCTTGAAAATGGTTATATTGATTTAAGTGCTGGTAGTTAGTTGTTTTTATGCCTACTTACATTTATTTAAGGATTGTTTAACACTCCTACTGAAAAACCTCATGATAACAGTAACGTTTCGCTGCTGTGACATTTCAAACCTTTTTCAGTTTATCAAAATGAATATCAGGTTTTCATTTTGGTGGGCCTATACATCATCATTTTGCTAATAACCAAATCTTGCAGTTCAGGGTCTTGATAGAATTACCGATTTAAAGAACAGTAAAAACTGTTTTGAATTTTCAGTACTAGAAATTCTATGTATATTTACTATTTGGAAGCTGGGCATTTCATTTTATTTATTTGATAATATAAGAACTATCTTCTGAGATGGAGATTACACACACACACACACACACACACACACACACACACACCCCTCAGAGGACAGTTCTTTATATTACAGTTTTTGAATGGTCTTCAGATAACTCATAATTGGAAATGATCCTTCTCAGAGAAAATCCAGGAGGGTTCAGAAAGAAATGTGCTCACTTTACAAATTTACTAACAGACCTCTGAGCTTCAAGGGGATTAAAAGGTTTGCATGCTTTTCTTGTATTCCTAGGCAATTGCACTATTTACTGAAATTATATAAGCTCTGGCATTTGTGTTATCTTTATCAAATATCTATCAGGGTGGGAGGAAATTCAGAAACTTGCAGTTACTGACTGACTGACTGACTGACTGACTGATTGATCGATCAATCAATCAATCATATGCCTCAATGCATCTTTAGTTACGGAGAAAAGGGAGGAATAAATTTCTCTACAGCTCTACAGCAATTTCACTGTGGGTAAGCAATTGCTTACTAGAAGGACCATACTCATTTTATTGTATATATTACATAACTGTATCGTTTCCTACCATTTCTACTTATGAATGAAAACATCAATTTTTCATTGAAAAAACTAGAGTTTTATGAGGGAAATTAATTTTCCAAATTGTTCTTTTTTCCCATATATGGATGACTGAATATGTTTAACTGACACTTAATATAAGAGGTCATTCTTTAAATTCTGTGAATTGTACTGTCTATAGTATGTTCACATTTGATATTTTTTGAAGATGTCATTCAGCTTGGTAATTTCAGAACTGGGAACGGATTTGACCCCTAATAAATTGGGGTTACTTACAAATGAAAGCAACACAACCATGTAATTAGTTCATTGAGAATTACATGATCTGTGCTGAATTTTCTTCAGCTCAACTGCATGGGAAACAAGCTAAAAAATTAAAAGTCTCACCACAGATGAGATTAACATTTGTCAAGGTTATCCTTAATTTTAAAGAACTAAGCCATATGTTCATCAGGATTAAGATTATTCATTGATAATATATTTCCCCAATAGAAAATAAGATTTCAGGTTTATTTGGAGGACTGCTAGGACCTATGGTTCATTGCTTGATATGTGGACTTGGGATTAAAGTTTTTACATCCAACCTCCTGTTACAACTCCTTACTTCCCCCTTCCCCCCTTATTCCTGAAGGTTATAAGATAAGGATAGGACGAGCAGGGAAGGAGGAAGAATACACCCACTCAAGACTGGGACTTGTTTGTTCCCAGCCTGTTTTTTAAATGTTTTAGACAATATTTAATTCATGTCTATATCAAAGACAAATTGCAGTACTCTTTTAATATCATTTAAATGGTGGCCTGACCAAAAAGTAACAGGATTCATAAAATCAGGGATCATTTTGCTATTGACTTTAATGGTGGTAGTTTTGTATGTAATGTTATAATTAATTTTCAGCGTTTTCGTACTTGTATTTATTTTTGGCCAGAAATAGTATATTAAAATATTTTTTGATAGTTTGTAGATAATGTTCAACCTGTAAGTTTTAAAAAGAAACGTTAATTATTTCTAATGAATAGGCTGAACCTTTGATTATACAACTGAGGAAAGGCAGGGAAATACATAAACTCCCCCCTCACCTGCCCCAATATATCCATTCAAAAGGCTATTTAAATTATAATTTTAAATTCAAATTCAGTTACCAGCCACTACTTAGAAATTGACAAGTTTCTGAAAATTCATATTTCAGTAGACTTTTAAATGAAGATGAAAGCAGGCCTTCTTGCTTTCTACTTATTTGAATGTTTCTCAAGTATTTTATATTAAAAAGAAAAAAAAACAGTGCCTCTGTTTTTAGAACTACTGCTCAGTAAATTAAACGATTTCTGGTAGCTAATGACTATTTTATATTAAATTAAATTGTATAATAACTTTAGTGAGACTGATTATTTTTAGTTGTTTACAGTACAAATACTTGTATTTGTGTTTTGTTTTTGTTTTAAATTGCAGTATTTTCATTGTTGCAGTAATTTAGTAAAACTCTGTGGCTGCCTTGATTTTTGACAGATTTTGTTAATAACTGATATCTAGGCAATTAGTTCTATTTATGCATAAATCAATTGCACTATAATTCATGAATTATTTATTACAATATTTTCTAATGAATTCCATGTATTTGTCTTGTGTTGTACATGTACTGTAATTCTGTTTCCTCTTTGTGTTGTTATATTTCCAGATCTGATTGTATGAATTTGTTAATGTGTTTCTATGTTGTAATTTTTAGTAAAGCACTTCAATGCTTTTGCACATAACTTCACAACACTAATGTGTGATTGATTGGTCATTCAGTAAAAGAAAAATGCTTCATGTTGGCTTATTTGATTTACTCTATGGGCCTAATTTTATTGGTAAAATGGCAGTGCAGACTGAACCATAAAACAGGCACATTAGATACCAGGAAAGATACTTAATGAATAGTGCTGCTTTTTTGCATTTCCACATATTTCTTTGTGCAGTAAGACCTAATGGTTGTGCCCTTGGTTTGTTAAGTTTAAAGAATTGAATTGTAGCATTATAACTAAATTATGTTCATAAATTTTCATTTGCAGACTATATAGTTCAATTGAGCCTCAGTTTCCAGGACTTCAGAATTGTGTGACTTTTATGGTACAAAATATATTAATAAACACATTCTATTTATTAACTTTACAACTTTTCTATTATCATATAGGAGAGGAAAAGAAGTTTGAATTGTTGGTACATATATACCATAGTATATGCATGTCTACTAAATGCATACAGCAAGTAAACCTTAATACAGATTGTGAAGGGACAGATTACTGAAGAGATACAAGAGATACCACTTTCCATACTAAATGCTTGCATACTGTGTGAACAGGGCTAAACATACATATATTATACATGCAGAGTTAAGAGCAAGATTTATCATTTTGGCCTACAGTATATTTACCAAATAGTTTCATCAGCCCTGCTTTGCAGAACTCTTAATGGTCAGTACTTTCATTACAAAGAAACTTCCATACTTTGTAGATGGAATCACCCTTTGAAAGATCACATCATTCAGCCATTTAAATGCCTAATGGGTAGAAGCCTGAGATAATTTAGCTGGAGATAATGATATTTAATATGATTTAACACAGATTTCCAAAGACATGTTATTGATGTTGCATCCTATTAATTGGTTTCTTCAGAAAGGCAGGAATCAAAACTGTCATTTCTTAAACTGGTTAGACAGGAAACCTGGTAATTACTATCATATGTTTGTAATTTTGGAGTAGATTTCACTTTATTGCTGGGATAGTGTGTCATGTTCAGAGTTTGGTGATCTGTTTGAAATACATTACTTTTCTGAAACAGAATTGTATATTGCTACATTCAAAAGTATTGATAGACATTAATATTTGAGGCTGTATTATGCGATTTTCCCCTTAAATTGGTATTTACTTTTTTGTTGTGAACAATTAACTTTTCAGTTTGAATTAATGATTTGGTAAGTAGTAACAATTTTTAATATTTTGTAGTTGGAATATTTCAAGCAGTAGGTGTTGTAGGTGAATTCTTAGTTATATCTAACTTCACTGATTTATTTCTAGAGACATATTTATACATATAATATGTGTGTGTGTGTGTGTGTGTGTGTGTGTGTAATCACTGTGTGTATATAGTTTTTTTGTAAACTAAAATATACACAGATAAATATATATCTACCATCTGAAAGCCACTATAATAATCAATAAAATAGAGCTCTGTATATAGTTTAGTTTACAAGAAAAGTATACATTATTTATTGCAGTTTGTTAAGCTTGTCCCTCAAGGTCCTGGGAAGTCCACTTGGGTTAAATTCCAATTATATACAACAAAAGAAAGACAAGGACATAAATTTGTGGCAAAGACTTAAAAAGAAATGATTCTCTGAGAAGAGAGCTTGCTTTCAATTCTAAAGAAATTGATCGAGTTAAGCACATTTTTATTTTCATTAATGTAATAAAAGAATTAATTTGCTTAATAGTTAAACTTGCCCTCTAAAATAAATTCATAAAAAGGAATTGGTTTTTATTCCATTGGACCTTTATCGAAAAGCTTCAAAATGACATTTAATTTATATATGTACTCCTCCCTAATCCTAAATATCATTATTAAAAATAAGGGGCTACTCAACAATCTGTCAGTCTCCTCCATAAATATGAAACTTAAGTACAAAAATTGTGCCTTGTACATATGGTGTTATCTCCATGCTAGATATACGTATAGCCCAAAATGTACTTTTAAGATATACGGGATTTCTTATTTTAAGGTGGAATTTATATAGAAGACATCTGAGTATTTGTTAATTTCAATATAATTTGTGTATGATTAAAATATAGTTAGGATCACAACCATAATTTCTTTATTTAAATAGTTTGTCAAATTTTTAAAAAATACTTCTTTAATTGCTCTTGAAATAGTAAACAGGATGCTACTGAAGACATTACATAGAAAAACATGTTGCTAAACTTTTTTGTTAAGCTTTTTTCCTCTTTTCCTTTACAATGTTTACAAAATGGATTGAGTGGAAGTGTAACATTTTTATAAGTATAACATTTTTATAAGCTTTGAATGATACCATATTTTCATTAGGTTTTATCATATGTTCCATATTTAATTGTAATTTACTTTTTGTTTCGATCTGCTTTATGTTTTCAGTTCAAGTACAGCTGCTGGTGCAAAACTAGAGGAAACAACTAAATTGGAAAGAGGAAACTCTACTCTAAACAAGGTGTTGACTTCCTTATGCTCATATCATTGGCATCAGACTTTAGCCATGTTGAAATTTTTCACCCAAGAATCATGTTATTCAGGTTGCAGTAGTAAATTGCCTTACTCAAAATATTCTGAGAGAGAGGAAGATGAGGTTCATATTCCAGGCTTCAGTTGTGATGACAACATGCTGATGAAAAGGTGCCATTCACAAAATGTAAGACCAAATAAGGATTGCTTGACATACCACTCAATGGCCCCTGGCTTTGTTAACACAGTGATGAACAAAGAAAATTCTTTGCTTTGCCATCCTCATGGGTGCTGTCCCAAACACCTACAATTGTGTAAGATCCATTTTCCCCGGGCAGAGTTGTATGCATACCTCTTTTCAAGAGGGCAAAAAATTAATAGGGGTAGCCAAGGACGCAGCCCTTCACCACCTCCATTGTCTCCTGTGGAAGCTGATGGGTACAATTCTCTGAAGGAATTGGCTGAAGATAACAGACCTGAAAAAAACTGTAACCAACCTCCCTCGCTGTTTCCCGCTGAACACAAGGAGAAAGATCAAACATATCTTGCAGAAGTGCCCAATAACCTACAGGAAGGCATTGTAAGTGTGAATCAAAATAGCCTTACAATTTCTGATAAGCTTGAAAAGGTTGAAAATGCTGATGTGTTTCAGGATTTAATGGATCGAATCAATGAGAAGTTGAAATCAATAGAAACTACTGATACAGAAATATTGGCAAAATTACCTAAGAGTGATGGGAGAACAGAAACTGATTCTAAATTACGGAACTTCATTACATCTCTTTTACATGATGCTAAGGCCAATGATTATAATTTTACAGAATTACTGAATCAACATGATAAGCAAGTAGAAAGTAAAATTATCCAAACAAGATTTCGCAAACAACAAGAAACTTTGTTTGCAATGCATAGTTCTCCCAATTCATGTCTATTTAGACGGAAGTCTTTGCAAATCAAAAGAGAATTGGCTAGCCTTGATGAAACTTTCTTAAGAAAGAAGACAAATTCACAGAGAAAAGTTAAAAAATATACAAAAAATGACAAATACAATACTTTAAAACAGCTTGATTTACAAGGCTATGAAAATAAAGATGGGACATTTTCTTCTAAGTTGAAGCTTTTGCCACTAGGTCAAGAAGAAACAATAGAACTACCTCTCATTAGCTCAGAAACCAATTCTGATTTTGTAACATTTTCAGCAAACGGCTCTACAACCTCTCAAACAGTTTTGGCTAAAACACAGTGTGGAATTGAACTACATGTGGATCCAGCTGGTGTGAACGATTATGATAGAGGCCTGGAGAGGACCAGACATAATATTTTCTCTCCTAGATGGTGCTCTTTGTATGTAGCAAACAATTTTTTATTAAGGAAAAACATAAAATTAAAATCTGCTGCTAGCATAGAAGGGGATAAAATTCTCAAAGATTTTCAAGCTAAGTCATGTAGCAATGAAAATATAAATAAGATTATGCAGAAAACCAATCTACATGTTGTTGTAAAGCGTTTGGAAGATACAATAAATATGGCTCAAAAGGCCACACAGCCCATGTGTAATGGTTATAAAATATTGGGCAGAATGAAAGACCTACAAAATTCTGATGCCAGCAATAAATCTAAAAGTGGCCGCCTTATTAGCATGAGTGAAACTAGAAGTAAAGGACAATATGTGTTATCACAGAGTCATTTACCAGGTAGAAATAGCAACAAAAATGATTCTGTGCAAAAAAAAGAAAATGTATCTTGTGAAGAAGAATATGAAAAACTTTTGAAACCCTCAATTTTAGATTCAAACATGTTAACCTTAAACAAGGAGGAATCCCAAGGAAATTCTAATTTGGGGCATAATTCATCAACATTGAATTACACTAGCCCTATAAAACTTATGTTCCTTTCCAAGATTAATAGCAGTGAAGGAGTCAAGTACACACTAACCTCTGTAAATGATTCATCCAAATTAAACATAGATCTTTATTCTCTTCAGGAGAAAACAAATAAGCTGCTGGCAAAACAGTTGGAGGCAAAGGATTCTGATGAAAAAGTATCTACTGATAAATGCAGCTACAATGAAAATACAGATAAAAATAAAATGAGAACTAGTTTTCCTACAACAATTGCCATTGAAACCAATCCTAAGCCTAAGGAAGAGCCTGTGGAACAAAACAACATTGGATCCTCCCTGAAAAGAAAACCTGGGAGACCCAAAAAAATTGGTCCTCAGGTTGTAAAACAAATTAAGCGTCCGATTGGACGACCTCCCAAGCCAAAAGCTGATATGAATAATAATGATAATCATAGGAAGGACTCCATTGGTGTTGCAAAAAATGCCAACTCTAACATGGAATGCCTAGAGGAAGAGAACATTTACAAAAATATTACAGTGACTGTTGTTTTTGGAAGGTCTCGAAGGATTAAGAGGTGTGTTTCAGAAGGTAACCTAAATATAGTTAAAACTGCACCAGGACCTCACAGCTACTGCAGTGTTGTATGTGACCCTGATCAAATAACACTGGGCTCAGATGCCAGGAACAATTTGCCAAAAATTAAAATTATGCAATATTCTACAACAGAAAAAACCTCTACATGTGGCTATGAGGATGTTAGACCGCTAGAAAGCACCCCTGTGCTACCATCCCATTGCAGCAATATCAGACCAAACCAAAAGCCTTTAAATATAATTAGAAAACCTGGTAGGCCAGCAAAAGTAAAAATATCTGGCATATCAGTGACTGTTAATCAGATTTCATCTCAGGAAAGAAAAGTGTGTATCAACAGCTGCCTGCCTCCCTTAGAACAAGAAGCTGTGTTAGAAAGAAATGAACCATCTAAGAAGGATGCTAAGCAATGCAATACAAGAGATGATTTTAAAAGCCTTTGCAGTGATGAAGCAGGGAATTTTTCACCCAAGATTATCATTGCTTCAAAAAGGTCTGAAACTCATTTGAGACACACTCTTAGAAGATCATCATTGCCTTTTGTACATTCATTAGCATCTTCTAGCTCTTTTTCTTGTAAGCGTGCCTTTTTGCATAAACCATGTAAACACTGCTTGAAAAATAGTAAAGATCACAAAGTAAAGCATTCAAAAATGCCACCCAAACATACTCCAATAAGTGCAAGGGCAGACAATGCGAAAAGTAGTTCTGAGAATAGTAAATCCAGATCCATTGGTGAAATGACTTTGGATCCCATAATTTCATCCAACTCCCTTAGATGGTGGGATCCTTCTATTTCTAATGATTCTTTGTTAAAAGAACTAAACAGTAGATATGACCAGATAACTAAGACTTGGTTGCATGTGAATGGAGAAGAATATGAGAAATGGCCATATAATGGAACACGTCATATTGAACAAGATAGTAACATTGAAGTATCAAATCCTTTGGACTCCTGCATTTTGGAACTGGAAAATTCACCTATAAGAATGCTTTTCCAGAAAAAATGCAGTATAGATGACCTATGTGCATGGTTTATGCAAACAACAGAAACACAATCACTATCACTGGTCAGAAAAGCAAATGCTCGTAATCCTTTTGAAGTAATTAGTACAAGGCAGTTCAAAATGGGAACAAGACAATATGATTGTAATACTAGTCCTTTGAGAAAGCACTTTAAAAAATTTGCACTGTCCACACCTTCAAAATCAACAGGAAAGTTGCAGCTTCTACATAAAATTGTCAGATCTCAAGTCTTAAGCAGGGAGCATAGCTTCACCTTAACTAAATTGAGAACTAAATTTGAGGACTTGCAACATGATCGATGGCGACAAGTGAAAAAACTGTACAATCATGGAACATCTGACTGGAAATCAAAAAAGAAAAACTTGCAGTTCTTCTGCCAAAGTCAGTGTTTGACTAATGCAAGTAGGAAACTTAACAAAATATGTACAAGCCTTAAGAATGACCTAGTAGAAACTCAACCAACAACTTTGTTGGAATCTTACAGAATCACTTCAGCAGCTGGAAATGAAATCAGAGATGTATTTATTCAACAAGATGCACAATTGTCTGACTTCAGCGCAAAGTGTGACTCAGTCTCAAACTGTAGGCCAAGTAGTAAATCCACGTACGGCAATCAGCAAAGTATTGGACAAGCACACGCCCCAAATGAATGTAGTGAAAGTGCATGGAGAGGGCAAACTTTTAAGGATTGTCGAATATTTTTGAAGAAAATTAATCCAGTGGATAAACAACATGTGTTTAATAGGAACTTTGCAATCTGTACTTCAGAATCTATGGAACATCGCAGCAGCCACATCTACTGCCCAGAAAAAAATGATTGTCCTTCGAGGTCTCCCTCTGCTCAGCAGAGCATGGCTGATAATGGTGAAAGGAACCAAGGAGCTTCTATCAGAAACAGGCATTCCAGCTTACTCACTGAAGTCAAGAAGTCAAGCAAACGTGTTGCTTTTGAGGACGGCCCAATGGAAACGCCTAAAAAAATGAAGAAGCGAAAGAAGACACAATGCAATTTCACTGAGCTGAACAGAAGAAAAAGAAATAAGAAGCGGTTATGTAGTACTGGCCAAATATCAAACTGTTACCCAAAATACCACCTGGGTAAGTTTCTTTCATCTCCCTCTCATCCCTCAACAAAATTCTATTAACTTTACATGCATGTGAAATAATTCAAGAAAAAGCTAAATGTAGGAAAATAGATTTTAAAAAACGGCAATAATCTAAAACTTCCCATTGCTGATCACCAAGCTTAAATAGGGTTTTCAAAACAAATTCTGTTCATTTTTATGAATACTGCATTCTGAATAGAGTCCAGAAAAGTTATGCCAGAAAAGCTTAATATATCTGAATGGGTGTCATTCACCCCAAAGAGTTATTTGAGGGGGTAGAGTAGGGTTCTTTTCCGCCTCAATTGTCTGAGAGACGGTTATTCCAATAGTCAGCAAAAATATTTTTTACTTAATTCATAATAATTGCTCATGTATTACCAAGTTCTCCATTCTGCTGATCAGGGAAAGACAATACCACAAGGCTGAAACATATCCCTTATTGAATTGCATACTTCTTATATTTTTTGGCCCATAATTTAAAAAGAGGGAAAGAAGTAGGCTAAGCGCCACACTGACTGCCTTTATTGGAAAAATAATAGGCTTTCAAAAATGTGATATGTGTAGATGGGATGGAAGTTCATTAAAAAAAATATGGAGAGCAAACTTTGAAAACACTATATTATGCCAAATTTATTTATTTATTTATTGAATTTATATTGCCACCTATTTACCCATGGCGACTCAATGCGGCTTACAGAATTGGGGAAAGGATTAGTTGTTTGGCAATAAAATTTGCATCTAGTAGTGATTAAATAGAAAGTAGAATGTTCTGTCCCATGTTTTGCTTAATGATGCTGTTAACTAAAACAATATAAAACAGCAATGCAAAACATCAGGTTGCTTTTGCCCTCCAGAAATGGAAAAAAAATGCTGTATGGCAGGGGTTCCCAACCCCTGGACCATGGACCATTACCGGGCCGTGGCCTATTTGGAATAGGACCCCGCAACTGGCTGGCTGGAGCACACGCGTGCATGTGCACTCGAGCCCGCTGTTTGCACAAGTTGAGCTGTGCGCACTGGCCTGCTATTTACGCAATAGCTGCATGTGTTTGCGTGCACACTGGCCTGCGATTTGCATGGCTCAGTTCCCCTCTCTTCCCCTCCACAGCCAGTCAGCGAAGCTGCAAAGGTTGGGAATCACTGCTGTATGGAGTTGATTGCCTTTTCTTTTTCTTTTCAGAAGAGCAGCAGTATTGTTTAAGCATGCAGGGTTGTTAGAGGAGGAGAAGGGTATTTCAGTTTGGACTCTGTCCTTCAAATACCTTATATTCAAATCTAACTCATTATCCCCTGTCAGAACATGGAATGCCCATGGATTTATTTCTTACAAAGAGTTCTCTTATGACTGTCTACTTTTTTCAAGGCTAGGATTGTTAGATTGCCACCCAGAGATGGTACCTCTTTCATTGATATCCCTGAAGTTTCAACAGGATTCCAGCTCCATCTTGGCCCCTTATAGCTTGTTCCCTTACTTCAGCAAAAGGAAGTGGGGGGGACAAGAGACCAGCAGAGGCCCACGTAACTGCTATTCTGCTGCTTATATACTTTAAAATGAAAGGGGAGACAAGACTGACCTGGCCAATTTAGGCTTCGCAGCTGTCAAACAAAAAGAGCACCTCTTAAAACTGATAAAAAAAGGTAGTTTAAGACAATATGGCTTGGCAGTGCTTCAAATTTGCTCTCCCAGTGGTTTATATCTTGCAACTTTGGGAGACTGAGTGCTAGGCAGTGCACAATCCTCTAATAATCATGCATCTTTCAAACAAACAAACCCTGATAACTTTTTCCTAGTTTTTCATTGTTTATTTCAGCTTTTTGTTAAGTTGTTTTCTCTGTTGTTCAAAGTTTCCAGTACATAAGCATTTACAGAAAATATACCAACACTCAGTGGACAATTCCAAAACCACGATAACCCTGCATTCATTTTCTTTCAAAGCTGTTGTAGTTGTAGCTGCATTATTAACAGTTCTTTTTCCTCTTCCAACAAATAATGAGGAAATGCCCATACTTCAGGGCAGTCTGTACAATGGATTCTTCAATCACAAGTGTAAGCAATTGCATGAATGTAACACATAAGAATGTGGTCCAAATAAGATACTTCAGGCATTACCATGTGGAATCGTCTTACCAAATTTTCCATGTGTATTTCAAGCAAGAGAGTTCATTCTTCCATGTAGTATTCAAAGCAGAGGTGGATTATTTCTCAGAAATACTTTTGTTTTTCACATATTTTTGCTTCCAGGAATTAACAACCACTGGCATAATTCCTTTTTTATTATTATTAGCAACCTAGAATGTCATTGCATCTTAAATAAATAAGATGGACCTTGTACATGGCAAATCATAAGAAAGCTCCACTGAGTTCAGTGGAACAGTTAACTATGTGTAATAAGAAGGAATCTCTGGATTTCAGCTGGCTTCCTATCCAGCATCCTTGAACCTTTTGCACTGGGAAAAGATGCAAAAGGAGAGACACCAGTTTGAATGTACTGTCAGTGAGAACAGTCTCTCCTGCCCTGCAGAAGAAAAGTGGATCTTGAACCAAGCATAATAGTGCACACTTTCAGCATTGAGTCACTGATGCTACATCTCTCTTTCCCTCTCTAAACATCTATATAACTTGTAATTTGAAGAGCAACACTATTAGTTGCAGTTGAAGCTTCCAATGAAGGACAGAATGACCTTGCTCCTATAGCATTCTTTTTAAGAAAGTCCCCATAACCTTTGCAAACCAATTCTTCATTCCATGAGGCACTGCAGTGCTTATCTTCTCTAGGAGTTTTATAGTCTTCCCCCCTCCAAAACTGTTTCTCCAAATTTTCTTGTAAATTAAAAATGGTAATTTAAGTGGCCCTAAATCATTGGTGGCAAGTTCAATTAGATTTCCTGTCTTCCAGCACCCTCTCTAGTTCTCAGCTTCATGAGCTCTTTCAGCATGTCTTCTATGATGTCATTTGTATTTCCAGGTTCTTACAGTTGCCAAGTCTTGACGGCTTGCTGTTGCTCTCTGCTCAGTGTTTAGCGGAGAAATATAAAATTTAATTGTATGATCAGGGTATGATTCACCAGTATACTTTCTGGGATAGGGTTTTCATTGGAGAATAAATGAAATGAATTCACAATGTACAGTACTGATTGCAACCTTAGTAAGAATCTGTGTTTCTGAAAAAGAATGTCCTGTAGTTATGGACATAAAACTAAATAGTTCTATAAGGTACAAGCATCATTTCTTTTTACCTAGTTTCTCCTACTGAGTTTCTATTAGGCCATCTGACATCAAGCTTTTCTGTCAATAGTTATTATACTGCTTTGGAAGCTTACTTAAAAAGACCACTGCTATTTTAGACCCATTTACTTCACTGTCCTGTTCCAGTTTTCCAGTCCAGTTGTCTGCTGGAGAGCAGTAGCCCCCTTCTGTTCTGCAGCAAATGTTATTTAGAAATACAAGTACTCCTTGACTTACAATGGAATGGAACCTGTCCATCATGAAGTTTATTGTGGTGCTTGTTAAACAAATCACTGTGGTTAAGCGAACACTATGTGTTTTTGCCAAAAAGCAGAAGTAAATGCTAGCTTTCAGCAAAACTGTCATAAAACCCAGGTCACATAGCAGCAGGAAACAGCCATAAGTACAGCCTGGCTGCTGATTGCCCAAAGTTTGGTCATGCGACCCTGGAGGAGGCTGACTGTCGGAACTTCAAATCCAGGTCATAAGTAGCCCCCAGGTAGATCATTTGTAATTTGAATGGTTGCTAAGCGACTGGTCATAAATTAAGGACTACCTGTATACCTACGTATTAGTGCTTATTCTAAAGATAATGTGTGATCAGTAATCGGCTTGCTGACTTAATTGGCTCTTGGGAAAAATGCATAGGAAAAATCCAGGAGAAATCCAAAAAAACATCTCGGGAGAAGGCAAGAAAGAACATAATATATACTATTTCTATTTCACTGCTTATTCATCCACTTTGAAGTGATTTTCTAGAATTCTTCATCCATTTTTATTTTATCACTTTGGATTACTATCCAAATGTGACAAACGTATTACTCATAGCAAGCTCATTTAAAAAGCATAAAACCAAAAGCAGAGCTTGTGGAAAATTTTGTTTCTTCAATTTTTCCATTATAAATAACTATCCAACTGTGTGCTTTTCCTTTCTACTTGCTGCTTTTACCCAGCAGTTGTCCTCTCTTGTGCTGTGATTGTGAAGTTTCTCTGAAAACCTGAGGTTATAGATTATCCAAACAACAGAAAGCCATAGTAAATCTTTGAAAGTAAAAGGCTAGAACTTAAGAAACAAGTATGAAAATAAAGAGTTAGCATATAGTACAGTTAATACTGAAAAAAAATCCTCTTTGTGAGAATAGGCCTGTGGCAAAATTTACACCTTTGTTTACTCAGGCACACTATAACATTAGGCAAACACTTATGTCTAATATCTGCCTCTTTACTTGCACCAGGAACATAGCATCCCTTACACATATATGTTCACAAATGCATGTCATTCATTTTAGTTGGTATTTCTTTTTCCATCTCATTCTGTTTCATCATTTAAAAAGCGATAGCAGGAATTTTCAGATGGTCTCGAACTTTTTTCTTTCAAATCTAAAATAGTTAGATTTTGGTATTTTGTAGAATTGAAAGATTTTCAAAAACCTTCAGATATCTAAAATTAAATACTGATTAATTTTCTGCCAGTGTAAGAGAAGATGAAAAATATGAAATATGAAATGAAATGCAAAATATGTATTGTAATATTCACTAACAGTTTGTTATGTAAATTCCTTAAAAACTATGAGAATTTACAAAAGGCAAACATGCATGGGGAGACAGCTATATAATACCTTTTGTTTCTCAACAAATTTTTGCTTTTTAAAGAAGTAAAACAGTAGTTATGTTCTGCTGGAAGTCAAGTATACTTACTTCCAGAAAAGGAGTAAAAATAAAAACAGGAACCATAACTCTGCAATTGAAGTCTTGCCCTTTAATCGGTGAATATGATTTCCCATTTTGAGGGGTTTTTTTTACTCCTGACACCTATAGTAAGTATATAGTTGTTATCTTGTTTTTTTATGCCAAGAAAAATACGAATGAAGCATTAAACTGTTGTCAGTGAAATCCTTTTTGAGTACAGACTGGAACTGGACCAGTTTCTTTATTAAGAGTTTCTGAATCAAAGGTTTGGCCCTCACACGGAGTTCCAGTCAGAACCTTCCAGGGCTTTGAGATTTGGTGGAAGCATTAACCTACATGCATTATATCTCTCAGTGCCCTCCATTTTTCTTCAGCTGATGCTGTGCTTTTTGGTGTTTCCAAAATAGTGAATTCTACAGCAGTATTGAGTCACCTTATCGCGTTTCTAGCTTAACCTTGGCTTTATGGTTTTGAAGCCTTCTTCCACGCTGGAGTAAACTTCTCTCAGCAGACATAGTTTCTCTTTATTTGAATTTTTTTTCTGGTGGGGAGAGGTGGTGAATTCTTTCTAGAACTGGTAACCTAAGATTTTGGAAGCATTCTTAAAAGCTTGAGGCCTTGAGTGCTTTAGAATTAAGGGGTGTCAAACTGGCAGCTCGTGGACCAGATGCATCACACGCAGGCCACATCCACCCCCAGCTCCATGAAGGGAAAAAACATTGCAAAAAGTCATGTGACGGCAACATGACACTGAGTTTGACACCCATGGTTTACATCATATATCAATGGCTTTTGTCTTCCCATTCTACTTGCTGCTGTTCCAAATGCCCAGAGAATCACTGTTGGCTACTTCGCAAGTTCCCTTTCAAACATCACTGGGACACAATGCCAAGAGGACTCCTACTAACAGAAGTAGAGTTGGTTGGCTGAATTGATTAAAAGAAAGTATTTCCAAATGGAACGGCATATATGAAAGATGTATATATATTCTGCAGGCTCATGCAGTTGTTTGAAAGCTGCTATCTTGGCAGTTGTATTCCTGCCCATCCAATTTGCTACACTAGGGCAAAAGTTCAGTGCTTTTCGGTATTCAAATCAGTCTTGACCCAGCCACTCTCCATTTTGATCAGGCCCATCTGCCTGATCCGTTTGTCAACAATTGAATGAATCTACCCCTTGACATTAACATCGAAAAATCCTCACCATCCTCTCTAGTAAAACAAGACCAGCCAAGTCAAGGCTTTCCTCTTTACCAAAAGCTCCCTGTCTTCAGAGACTCACTGAACATCAACAGCAGAGTCATACTGTTACAATCAAACCCAGCACTGCCACACTTTAGGCTCAATTTCAGATGCACCTAATATACTATATCTAACAGAACTCAAGCATGGAAAGGCCCCTGCTTTCTATCTACCCTAAGATCAAGTGGTCACTGCTATAGTGGTCTCATTGATACAAACTTCCAAAAGGTTTGTCCTTTACGCATCATTGCCTATGGAGGTTCTGACTACTGATGCCTTCATATTGGGCAAATGTCCTCTGCCTCCCCCCCCCTCCGCCTCAATTCTGGATGGTTCTTGTAACAATCATATCAACATATACAAGCTCCTTGAGGTTTTCAAAATGGCATTGGAAAGATATACTTTACTTCCAAACTGTTGTTAGTTGCAAAGTCATGTCCGACCCATCGCGACCCCGTGGACAATGTTCCTCCATGCATTCCTGTCCTCTACCATCCCCCGGAGTCCATCTAAGCTCACGCAGACTGCTTCAGTGACTCCATCCAGCCACCTCATTCTCTGCTGTCCCCTTCTTTTGCCCTCAATTGTTCCCAGCATTAGGCTCTTCTCCAGTGAGTCCTTCCTTCTTATTAGGTGGCCAAAGTATTTGAGTTCCATCTTCAGGATCTGGCCTTTTAAAGAACAGTCAGGGTTAATCTCCTCTAAGACTGACCGGTTTGATTGCCTTGCAGTCGAAGGGACTTGCAGGAGTCTTCTCCAGCACCATATTTCAAAGGCCTCAGTTCTTTGGTGCTCAGCCTTCCTTATGGTCTAACTTTCACAGCCACACATTGCAACTGGGAAAACAATAGCCTCAACTATACACACTTTTGTTGGCAAGGTGATGTCTCTGCTTTTTAGTATGCTGACTAGATTTGCCTTAGCTTTCCTCCCCAGGAGCAAGGTCTTTTAATTTCTTGGCTGTAGTCCCCATCTGCGATGATCTTGGAGCCCAGGAAAATAAAATCTGTCACTACCTCCATTTCTTCCCCATCTATTTGCCAGGAATTGAGAGGGCAGCACTCCATTAACAAACAGGGTAATACAAAGTTGGCCTCAGTACTGCAATTCATCCTTCAGCCTTGGAACTGAAATCACTGTTTATCAACAGATATATTTTAGGACGTGTGGGAGGTCCAGTGGGCATCTACTGGCACCATCTCCCATACTTGTGTCCAATATAATCTAAATGTCTCAGGAGTTCAGCAAGCGTGATCAGATGCTACATAGCCGTCTTCATATGGCCCATCAATGTCATTTTTCAGAATATTTTCTGAGTTGTGATCAACTCAATCCTCTAATTGAATACATTTTAATCTTTCTCCTTACGTAATGGGAACTAACCTTGTCCTAGCTCTCAGTCTGTTTAACAACTCATATGCATCTTGCTTGCTGATTGCAGGCATCCCCAAACGTAGAGATAAAAATTTAACTATTGCACTGGTACCATCCATATTTGCTGGTACTGACATGGAACTTCTTGGTCATTTTTCTAAGTTGGTGACTCCCTCATTTGAGCTTCTGCTGCTTGACTCCAAACATTCAACAACTTCTCTTCCATGGATATAATAAAATATGACCTTTCAGGTGAATGGGGGAGTTTTGTGCATTGCAAGCAGCCCCTTGCCTCTTTTTGACTATGATGTTTTCTTTTAGTACAAGGTTGTTTTAGCTTCTTTTTTTTTTAATCTGCCACAGTAGGCTTTATTCACAGGCTTCCTTTGTGAGAGTACCCATTTCCTCTAACTTTATGAGGGCTGATATTTTCCAGGTAAGCAGCAAATTGATCATATTTGTTAATGACTGAATTGGCAGTAAAGAACTGGTTACTTCTATGTCATTGAGGTTCTTTAAGTGCAATTCACGGAACCGGTTCTTATATTCACATTGCTCTTCCATGGTTCAGTGGCTCCTGTCAGATTCCACACATGTAGGAGGTGTGAAACATTAAGGATACTGATGTGAGTCACACCTAGATGTATATGCAAATATGCACACAGAAACAAATTTTTACTAAAATAATTCAAAACTTTGGAAGTTTCTGAAGAACTAGGGAAGGCCCGGAGCCCACCGGAAGAATCTCGGTGGCAGGTAAAAACTGCTTTCCTCACCCTTCTCCACCAGTGTTTCTCTTGGCAATGTTAAAGATATGTGAACTTCAAATCCCAGAATTTCCCAGCCAACCATGATGGAGTCCACATATCTTAAAATTGCCAAGATGGAGAACACTATATCAATGAGGACAATCAAGTGACATTTGAATTATCCTTTGTTGTTAATAAGGCCTATGAAATGATGTGGTCTGCTAAGAGGAATTAGACATGTTGATTTAACACAGTCTTTGCTGTTTCTTCTTTCTGCAAGGCAAGGCTATATAAGAAAAAAGTAAACAAAAATCATTTCTTTGGATTTCCCACTAAGACCTAATGGCACAAATAAATTCCAGAGTTCTTTTTAGAGTTCCTTCTGATCTTCACATTAAGGAGGGTTCCTTCTGATCTTCACATTGGGGAGGGTCTCCCCATGTCTACACTAGCAATTTATACCCACACAGTTATTTAGCCATGGCGGAGACAGTCTAAAATATATCTTCATTTCTGTAAATGGCACTGCCATATTCAGATCAGTGAATCTGGCCCGAATAATTGTTCCTAGTGAACATAGAGACAAATATAATATCTTGATTCTTTTAGTAAGTTACATCCATTTGCTGTAGTTGGGCTTTCAAAACTTCTAATCCAGATTCACATGGAATTAATTATAAATGAACTCAAACCTTTATTTTGACTGGCAATACTCATTTTCTCAATAGAGTCGAGTCAAGTCAATACCCTTTTGTATGGAGGTAATTAATGAAGATGGTGAGAGAAACTAATCTAGGTCAAGATCAAGGTTCAGTTTGACAGCAGTTGTACCAAGATTACAGCAAGAGATCCATCCATGCAGTTCTTTATTAGATTTGGTTAAAAAGGTTTGAAGATAGTCATTCCTCCTTGTGTTGTTTCCCTTCACCAAAAACAAGTCTCCCTGTTGGATACATCTCATTTTCCTTCTTTGTTTTCTTCTGCTCGCACTCAATTCCATAAAACAGCCTCAGCTTGAAGTCTCTATATCTACATAAAGACATAGAGGGTATAGATATAGTTGTGCTTACTATATGAATATTAAGGAAATTGTTTCAGTATTGAGTTTAATCCAGGGAGATGTGTGGTTTAGAAATAGGAAATAAAAATATATATCACTGAATTCAGAGGGATTTATTCTACACAACTGTATTTAGGACTGAAACTTCAGCATTTGAGGGTTCTAGATGTTCATTTTCTGGACATTAGTGTAATTTATTTGATGTTTCAGATTTTCTACTGAAAAAGCGAAGTTGAAATCTGATACTCATCAGTATACCCCAATTCATATTTGGTAATTACCAGTCAGCAGGAGGTTGAGTAGAAAAAACTAGAGACATCTGTCAACTTGACCCATCATTTAATTCATTTTATCATTGATTGTATATAATCTCTTACTACTCAGGGCATGTCTGCCTGTCTTACTGTAACACTTTTCTCTCTGTTAATTTAATTTCTTTTTTAAAAAAGAAATCATGCCTCATGATACACTTTCAAAAGATACCCATTATGTCACTTTGTAAGCAGTGTAAATTGCTTGGTGCCTATGGATTCTCTTTCCCACCTAATTACTTTTTCAAAGATATATTTTTCATTTATACAAAGAAAACTGACCTGCTAATTAGTTTCCATCCATTTCTTCTTGTCTTGTCTTCTGGTGCTTTGGAAAATACATTGACCGCATCTTCTTTGTGGCAGCCCCTCATACATTGGAACACTAATGTCACCCCTAGTTGACATTGGACTGGACCTACCCAATTCTTGCAACCTGGTCTTGATATGTTTTGGCCTCCAGCCACCTAATCATCTTCGATATTCTTTTCTGCACTGTTTCCAGTCTCAACATTTTTATATATATAATAGGGTGACCAAAGCTGGATGCAATATTCTAAGGCTTTATAAACGGGTACTAATATTTCATGTGATCTTGATTGTATCTCGTTAATGCAAGCTAGGATTAGGTAAATATGAGCTGTTGGCTCATATTTAAGTGATTGTCCACTAGGATTCCAAGATACGTCTCACAGTTACTGCTATTGAGCCAGGTTTCACTTAATCTGCACTTGTATATTTAGTTTTTCTTGCCAAAGGGTAAAACCTTATTTTTTTTCTACACTAAATTTCATTTTAACAGAATAGCAGATTTGCAAGGGACCTTGTAGGTCATCTAGTCCAAGCGCTCCGCCCAAGCAGGAGACCCTACACCATTTCTGACAAATGGCAGTCCAATCTCTTCTTGAAAGCTTCCAGTGATGAAGCTCCCAGAACGTCCAAAGGCAAGCTGTTCCATTGGTTGATTGTTCTGTCAGAACATTTCTCCTTATTTCTAGGTTGAATATCTCCTTGATCAGTTTCCATCCATTATTCCTTGTCTGGCCTTCAGGTGCTTTGGAAAATAGATTGCCCTCTCCTCTCTGTGGCGGATGAGAACTGGCCCCTCTCTTTTGGCCAGCTGGCAAAACCAGCTTTTGCCAGCTGGCCTAGGACCTGAGGCTGGTGCTTACAGCTGGAGGTTACTGACAGGGTACGAAGACCTCATCCCCATCCCGTTTGGCTCTTAGTTCCCTTGGTTTGGTTTTAGTATATCAATCGCAATATCACTGAGATCTATATATTATACATTGGAGCCGTGGTGTGCAGTGGTTAGAGTGCAACATTGCAGACTAATTCTGATGACTACCAGGGGTTTGATCCTCTGTGCTTCAGTGGTTAGAATGCAGTATTGCAGGAAAATTCTGCCTACAGCCTGGAGTTTGATCCGGATGGGGCTCGAGGTTGACTCAGCCTTCCATCCTTCTGAGGTCAGTAAAATGAGAACCCAGATGGTTGAGGGCAATATATTGACTCTGTAAACCACTTAGAGAGGGCTGTAAAACTCTGTGAAGCAGTATATAAGTCTAAGTGCTATTGCTATATATTGCCCCAGTGTTTTACAGCACTCTCCGAGTGGTTTACAATATCAGCATATTGTCCCCCAACGGGCCCGTTTCTAGCCTTCCCGAACTTCCAGCAGGCCCATTTTTCGCCCTCCCCAAGGTCTGGAGGCTTTCCTTGAGCCTCCAGGAGGGCAAAAATGGCCTCTCTCCGGCTCTGGACACTTTCTGGAGGCTGGAAATGGACCTGTTTCCAGCCTTCCTGAACTTCAGGGAGGCCTGTTTTTCTCCCTCCCCAAACCTCCGCGTGCACCCTGCACTTACCTGCATCCACAACAGTCCACGTGGAGACTCCTGGAAGGGGCGGAGAGGGGTGGGAGGGGCCAGCCAGGAGTGGGATTTGGG
>JANHFL010008856.1:160202-186992 GCA_032468155.1 Oxyrhabdium leporinum
GCTAATAGGATTTATAGTGTCCTTTCCCCTCTGTGCCAGGCAGTGGAAAGTTACAGGAAACCATTCCCCCTCTTCCTTCCCTGGAAGAATGGCAGATACACATTTGGGGATCTGACAAATTTCATTATTTGACTTACTTTCTAGGGGTTTTTGCTTGGAATTAGGTCATGGCTATCCTAAAGATTGGTCACCCTCCCCCCTCAATTTATTTTAAAGCCCTCCTGATAAGCTGCACCAGTCATTTTCTGAAAACATTCTTCCTAGTCTTTATCCCTTGCCCAAAGCCCATCATGGAGACAGACTATGGTCCAGAAATCCAAAGTTTTTTTGGTGACACCAACCCTTTAGCCAGTGGCTCATTTTTTTACTGGATGTTGTTCTTTCGTTGGCAGTACAGATGAAAAAACTATTTGTGCACCTAACTCCTTGACTTCTTTGCCTTGCTGCTCATAATCATTCAATATTGTTTTCAAGTCCTTGTTTGTGTCATTCGTCCCTACATGTAGTAGTAGAAAAGGGTAGTAATTGGTGGGTTTTATTATTTTGGTTAGGTTCCCAGCCACATTTTTGATTTTTGCTCCAGGGAGACAACCTACCTCTCTGGATTGACTGTCTGGTTTACATACGGCTGGTTCTGTTCCCTTGAGAATTGAATCCCCTATCACCAACACTCGCCTTTTTTTCCCTAGGGAAGTTTGGGGTATTTTTCTATCACAGAAGCACTTGATGGTGCTATTTTTCTATGTGTCTGCATGTTTTTTTTTAGGGAGAGTCCATGAAATCTGTTGCTTAGCACCAGTGGGGCTGCATCAGAGTGGGTTGGGTTGGACAGGGGCTTTGTACTAGGTTTGTGTTTTTTTCTATCAGTGTCATGTTTCCATGTGTCTTCTTACTCTAAGGGATCAATTGTTTTAGAAGTTGTTTTATCATTATTATGTTCAATTTGGGCATAATTTGGGGTTTCTCATTTTGTAGGTTGAGTGTCAGAGTAGTTAGAGTTTCCTCTATACCAATAGTGGTTAACCTTTTCAGCACCAAGTGCCGAAACGGGAGCGCGCATCCTGGAAGAGCGTGGAAACCAAAAGAGCAGCTCCCCGGAGCGCATGTGTGCATCGGCCAGCTGGTCTTTGCACACGCAGGAACACCGGAAACCGGAAGAGCAGCTCCCCAATGTGCACATGCATGCCAGCTACCTGGTCTTCTGGTTTCTAATGCGCATCTGTGCGTGAAGACCACCTGGCCAGTGCATGCATGCACTCCGGGGAACTGCTCTTCTAGTTTCCGGTGCTCCCATGCACATGAAGACCAGCTGGCCGACGTGCATGCATGCGTAAAACCAGCTGGCCAGCACACACATGCGCAACAGAGGAGCTGCTCTTCCGGTTTCCGGGGTTCCCGCACACACAAAGACCAGCTGGCCGGCACATGCATGCGCACACCAGAACCCAGAAGAACAATGGGTGATGGTTGGTGTGCCCGGAGAGATGGCTCTGTGTGCCACTTCCTGCACGCATGGCATAGGTTCGCCATCACAGCTCTAGACCCTTTACTTTTTCTTCTAGTAACTTGATTAGTTTACTGTACATATATAATTCGGGTATTCTATGGGCATGTGTATACATGGAACATGTTCTGCAGATCACAATAGTATCAGTTTCTTTTTCATGAGTGGATTTTAAAAAAAATGAAAATGAAGGCGTAGAAGGTTTTATCACAGATTTTTAAAAGGGAAAAATATCCAATTTAGAATGTTGATATTCTAATGCAACCTAGGATTGCATTGGCTTTTTTGGCTGCCGTTGCACATTGCTGGCTCATTTTTAATTGGTTGTCCGCTAAGACTCCAAGATCCCTCTCACAATTACTATTAGTAAAGCTATTAAGCCTGGTTTTTCCAATCTGGTATCATCTGCAAATATGATAAGTTCCCCTTCTATTCCCTCATCTAAGTCGTTTATGAAGATATTGAAGAGTACTGGACCTACGACAGACTTTTGTGGTACCCCATTGCTTATTTCTCTCCATGTGCACGTAGTACCATTAAGAACTACTTGTTGAGTATGGTTTGTCAGCCAGTTACAAATCCATCTGATGGTGACGCTATCTATCTCACTTTTTTCTAGCTTACCAATAAGTAGGTATTTTGTTAGATATGGCCCAGTGTTCAATTCTGTCGAGATCCATCTGGATTTATCTTTAGTCTGCCTTCTGGGGTGTTGGCTATTCCTGCCAGTTTAGTGTCATCTGCAAAGTTGATGAGTTTCCCTTCAATTTCCTCATCTAAATTGTTTATGAAGATGTTGATGGGTACTGGGCCTAAAACAGAATCTTGGGGTACTTCACTGCTTACTTCCCTCCATGTAGATGTAGTTCCAGTGGTGGGATTCAGCCAGTTTGAACCAGTTCAGGCGAACTGGTATTTACAATTTTGCGCAGTTCGAAGAACTGGCAAATCCCACCACTGGCTGGTCCCACCCCATCCAGTCACTCCTCATCTCTTCCACTCGCCCAGTATAGCTGCTGCCGCTCTCTGACTTCCTGGCTTGCCTCTACCACACGGTCTCTGAGGGCCAGCCACCTTGCTTGCCTTCAGCTGCATCCCATGCAGCGCTCTCCATGCGGCCCAGATGAGCTTCCCTGATCCACCTGGCAGCCTGGGTGAGCCTGCAAGCAGCAAAGCCTGAATCCCGGTCTAGCTGCCTCCCACGTGGCCCAGCAAGCTTGCCTGTCTTCCAAGTGGCTGAATGCCATGCAGCGCTCTCTGCACGGCCCAGCTGAGCTGCCCTGATCTGCCTAGGTGAGTGACTGCAAGCAGAAAGGCCCGAATCCCGGCCTAACTGCCTTCCATGTGGCCCAGCAAGCTTGCCTGCCTTCCACGCTGCCTTCCACGCTGTCTCCGAGGTCCAGCGTGCTTGCCTGCATTCCACGCTGCCTTCTCTGTAGTCCCTGAGGCCCAGCAAGCTTGCCTGCCTTCCTGGTGGTCCCTGAGGCCCAGTGTGCTTGCTTGCCGCTGCTGCCTCATTGCCTGCCTGCTGGCAAGCAATGGATGCTGCAGATACAGATTTCCTACTTACCATTCCAAGTCCTTTCTGCCCCCCGCCCTTGGGCTGACAAAATAAAAGCCCATTTAAAGATCGTGACTGCCTGCCAAATGCTGGCAAAAGGAGGCATGGGGGGAAAATGTTTGATGGAAACGCCCATTTTCCACCTCCATTGGGCTGTCTGGATTGGGAGGGAGAGGGGTGGGGAAGCAAAAGGCCTACTCAGTCCATATATACTCACCAGCACAACAGCGAATCTCTTCCAGCTCACCGGCTCGGGAATTGGGAGCTTGAGGAGTAGATTGTTTGCCCTGACATTTGCTACTCTTGTTCAGGGAATCCCAGGAGCAGCAGCATATTGCATGCTTTTCATTCCAAGCAGCCCGGACTGGAAAACGCATGACTGGGGCGGAGGAACAGTCCTCCTTAAGAGTCCTCCAAACTGTTGCTGCTGCTGTTGCAATCCTGGGTTCCCCGCACGAGCGCTGGAAGTCTGGTACTCCTTCCCACCCAGTCAGCCCGCGTTCCCCTCTTTCTCCAGGCACCAATTCCTCCAGCGCTCCATGTGCACAACCCCACAAAATTTTAAAGAGTTAGAGCTGGGGGATGCAAGGTGCACTTACTGTTTCCCTCTACGACCGGCCTTGGAAAAGCCTGCCCTCACAATTGCATGTCTGAAGCCAGAGCCAGGTTTGGAGCAGCAGCAACAATGGTTCGGAGCTTGTTAAGAAGGACCGCTCCTCCACCCCAGCCATGCATTTTTCAACTGGCAGGAATAGCCATGCCCACCCAGCCAGTCACTAGGAGAACCAGCTGTTAAATTATTTGAATCCCAGCACTGTGTGGTTCCATAAAAGACTACACGTTGAGTGAAGTTTGTCAACCAGTTACAAATCCATCTGGTGGTGATGCTGTCTATCCCACATTTTTTTAGCTTACCAACAAATAGTTTGAGGTCTACTTTGTCAAATGCCTTACTGAAATCCAATTATATAATGTCTACTGTATTTCGCTGGTCCACTAATTTAGTTAGTCAAAGAATGAAATAAGATTTGTTTGGCATGATCTGTTTTTGACAAATCTGTATTGACTTCTGGTTATAACTTTGTTTGCTTTTAGGCATTTTCAGTAGTTGCCCTCTACAATTATTATTTTTTTACATTCCTCCCCAAACATTATTCACTCAGAACACAAAACAAACTATTTAGACCTTTTATTTAAATTGACTGTGATTTAAGATGAATTGTACTACCTATTCCTGCACCTTAGTTAATAAACAGGTGACAATTACTCTTGGCATCATCTTACAGTTTTATAAACATTGTCAATGAAAAAAGTGAATTTTGGCCATCTAAACCGCTTTTGCCATTGATGTCAGTAGGAGAAATAAAAGAACATATTTAAATTTCTAATTAAAATCTCTAGATTTGAAAAAGTTGGGACTCTGCTAAATTGCAACCTACATTTCTTTAAGAAAAACCAGCATTTAACAGAAGTTATAGATTATTCTCAATTAAGCATTCTCATTTAAAGTTATAAATACATTATTATCAATTTGTATCATCTCAACTTTTTTCCTCATTTGTAGAGATTGCAAATTAGGTTATCATGGCATCTTCCTTTCTTTTAGGTCCTCTTAAACCTGTTGGGCTGCCTTTGCTGGGTGGACTTGCTAGCAGAGCTGTTGAATTCTCCATGATCCCATTCCAATTGCCTCTCCATGGAAGCTCTCAAGTAAATCCCATGAATTGTTAAAATGAATTCATCTATCATCATCCCAGAGAAGCATGCAGTACTGTGAATGATTGTCAAACTGAGCAAGTCATTGCTGTAGTAACTAAACAAAACTGCTTTGAAGAGCTAAACACTCAAACTCCTTTCTGGAGGCTGCATTTAATTGAAATTGTTAAAAGCTAAGAGTTACTTTTGTTGATGCACAAATTGGTGACATGTTTGCATATAGGATGGTGTCCGTGTTGATGTGAAGGATCTAAAGACTGGTTCCTTGGGACATGCCTATCAAAATATCTCAAGAATGCTAACCATTCGAATCATATGGTTGCATATTGGCTTCCAAATGTTATCCCCACACCCCAGTGAATAATAGTACAATGGAACTTCTTTTCTCTTTATTTGTGACAAGTTGCGTGCATGTTAAGATATGCATCTTAAGATTCAACAAAGACTAAAAGGGAATCCACCTAGCAGAATATATCGGAGCAAATTCAGACACCTTGGCATAGGCTTATTTTTCCATTATGTTTTAAAAATGGCCTTTTAATTTGCAGAGTCCTAAAAACTACCCCTCTGGTGGATGGCACAACTAACAATTTGTCTTTGAGGCCCTGTATTTTATCTGAAATAAGCTTACAGGAATAATGAGATACCAAGAGCAAGACAGGCATTAGCGTTCTGAAAAAAAGGAAAACTAATATAAGACACCCTAGAGAAACATTTATCACAGTTATGGATGAGGTTTTTCCAGCCTAAAGTTCAAACCAAGAGATTCAGTGAATTCAAATGAACGTTATGATATGTTGGTATGTTAGTGGCAGCCTGTTTCTATTTCCAGATTTCTCTTGTTACATCAGGGTTCTAGAAAGTATAAGATACAATCAGAAGGCAGTAGATGTTTCTTAAATTATTTTGTCCTAGGTGTATAGAGGCTGATGATGTGTACCACCTGAAACCTGTGGCCTTTATCAGTGATATTTCTAATAAGAAATCTGTCTCTATATCCAAATTTGTACTTTCTCTTGGTTAAGTGGTACCCTTTGGTGGATTGCACAAATCTCAAAAGAACTTAGCTTTGAAAAATATGGTTTAGGCACAAGGGAAAAAGGAGTGTTGCCACTGTAGAGAATGAAAGCTACCCCTATTTTTCCTCTCTCCAGAGACAGGCCTGCCAGACTGGTCATCGTCAGATGACCAGTCAATTATACAGAGCTTCATTGGTGTTGTACTTTGCAGAGGTCTTACTCTTCTCACCTGAGATATCTGCACAGGCACATCAGAAAGACTAGAGCAAGAGGCTAATGCACATACATATTTCTTGGATAGTGTTTCTTTAGCATTGGAGCAATGCAATCTACTCTGTGTTAACTTTGCTTAAGAAACTAACTTTTTTTAAGTTCACGGCCAATTTTACAGTATGTAACCATAGGAGGCAAATTATTTTATGTTTATAAATTCCTTTTCAAAGAATATTTTAAATGCCAGACTTTTAGAACTTTGCATAGATTCAGTGTAAAGGGATTGCATGGATTGTATAGATGTATTTGGCAAAAATATAACTGCATGTATTTGCCAAATGTATTTGGCAAAAATATAACTGCAAGGCAAGCAATCTCATTGCACTTGTTTCTACAATATGTATTCCAGGAGTGATATAAAATCTTTGTACCATAAGACAAAAATATGCCGATATCAGCCCTTCAAGGAAAATCAGACTAGGAAACCAGAGTTATGAATACTAATACTATTTTTGTTAGAAGGTTGTACTAACAGAATCTTGTAAGTCTGAATGGACTTTCCCTCTCCCTCCCTTTATCTTTGTGAGTAGTAGAGAGGTTTTGTCTGAGACCAAATTGGGTATTTCAGTATACCCAGTTTAATTGGGTATGTCTAGTTTAATGAAATTGTGTATGTCTAGTTTAATGAGAAGGACTGGTATAATAGCAGTGTTCCAATATCTAAGGGACCTCTTGTGGGCAACCAAGGGCTCAGCCTGGTCATCCATACAGCAATTTAGTCAGATTTCAGAGTTTAAAATGCTGAGAACAAAATATATTTAGTATTTATGCTTAACAAAGCAGATTGCTTAGCTCCTAAGAACCATTAAATTGACAAATCTCTTTCCCCTTTACCTATAAAGCTGCATTAGAAAGATTCCCTTGAGGAAGTAAAATGCAGATCTTAGATTGGTTTTGTCCAACTTAATTATCCCATCCCTGTGCACTTGGTGTATTTTAGAGCATTTGGGGAGCGGGGAAGCACACTCATTTGTGATTCTCTAGCTCGTGTGAATTGTCCAGTTTGCTGGGAGAGGATGATATATAAACACTCAAACGTGTCCCTTGCTATAAACCTTGTCCTTTTCTTATGCACCTTAAAAGAGGTTTGAGAATCTGAACTTGTGAAGATATATACTGTCAAGATATATATATACATAAGGCCAAACAAAGCCTTGATTAGAAGGTGCATGGTGCATTCATCTTGTTGAAACTAAAAAACGTGGTGGCATCCAGCATGTCCTAGCCTGAATACCACCATGCAAGAAAAGCAATATGTAGGCATGAAAACTATTGGAATTTGTAATAATCCCAAAATTTACACTGTTACTTCAGAAACGAGCATCTAAGTTTACTGAAAATACAGGAATCAACTTTTAGCTAATCGAAGAACATTCCTGTATCAGGGATTGACTGTAACATTCTCTCTAGACATATTAAGCTTTAGCTTTTTCTGCTTCAAAATTAAAATTAAGCAAAATTGTGGCTGCTGTTTAATAGGTATAGAAAGAGGCCACGCTTTATTCAATCGGAAAATATTTCTAATATAATTAAATGGCATCTGTGTACTTGATATCGGTTTACTCCAATAGGACTATGTTCCAACAAGGCTAACATTTGTATAAGCCAATGGCATTTTTATTATTCTTAACAGTACAGTAACAGTCAGAAGATTCATCTACTATGTCTTTACAAAATACACTTATTAAAATAGTATTCCTGGCTGATTGGTTTCTAAAAATGAAAATGTAAAAACTGAAATATATTTGACATAAAGAACCAAACAACCTTTGAAAATGATTATGTGCCTTAAATCTACCTGGGGAGTAAAAGCTAAGTTTCACAGCAGCATCTTTGGTCAGATGTATAGTTTTTAACCAAAAGCTCAAAAATGAAGAGAACAGTTGTTTGAAGCTCTTCTTGCACTATTGTTTTGTACATTATATGGATTTTTTTCCTGCTAAATAAGCATTTTGATCATGAAATAACATGCTAGTTATAGTTCCAGAATCACAAATATTGATCACTTGCTGAATACTTTGCATGTAAATACAAAAAATATCTTCATTCTAAGACCTGTATGAAGCAGAGGCTATCTTTTTAATAGTATGTTGTATTTTCCCCCCATCTTTTTGCCTCTAGTTATATATTCTCTAGTTTAATTTTGCGCACAGATGTTAATATATTTATGTAATGTGATGTGTAAAAGTAATTAAGAAATTGAATAGTTTACCTTGGTGCAGAGCTGTATAAAAATGCAGTTTGTAAAATCTTTCAGACGATAATGATCAGAATGTATGCTATTCTTTCTAAATCTTAATTTTCATTTATTGTATGAAATGTCTATCTTTTTTTTTAAATGCTGAAAGGCCACTGATTGTAAGAGAGACCCTTTGAGCCACTTAACCAGCCTTCACTTTATCAACATTTTATTACATTAAATATTGGGAAGCGGTGGTGACATTTTGTGGGAAGTTACACTACACTTAGATTAAAATGGTTGCAACCTATCTCCTGCTTTTTCTTTTCTGAATTTGTTATTTACCATTTCAGTTGTCCAGTTTGCTTTAAAAATAAGCCACCCAGGATCTGCATCTAATCCTATATATCACTTATCAAAATGCTCTGAAAAACATCAGAATGGCAATGGAGAAAAAGGTTCATTGAACAAATTGGATTCATCTTAACACTTACTTCTTGTTAGGAAGAAACTTCCAACTGAAGAAAGATGTGGATGTATTTGATTCATGATAGTCAGCTGATGCAGAATACAGAGTCCTTGACTTATAACTGTAATCGAGCCCAAAATTAATCCTAAGTTGTGGCAGCCATTAAGGTTGCCATGATTTGACCATGACTAATATCATTTTTGTGGTGGTAGTTCAATGAACACTGCAATCATTAAGCAAATGCAGTGGTTATTAAGTAAACACCATCGTCCTTAATGAATGCATTATACTCCATGGGTGCTTTTTGCTCGAAATCAAAGATAAATCTCGGAAATTGTGGTCATGTGACCATGGGATGCTACAGCTGAGTGTAATCAAGTGCAATGGGTAACAATTTCTCCTAGTGCACATTGTCTATGAATGTGACTCATGCCAGAAATACCCAGGAACATCTCATAGCAGATAGGTATATTCTAACGATGAAAGTACCATAGTTTAGTACATAGAATAATAGAGTTGATGGGACCTTGAAGGTCTTCTAATTCAACCCCCTTTATATATTCATACATGGAAAAGTAAAGGATGCTACAAGTTTGTAAAACTACTGGCACTGCAAGACATGTTAAGACACATGGTTTTGGTTCTGAGGTGCAATTATAAGAAGCAAGGCCTATCAAGTATGAAGAGCCATAATGAATATTCATTTGCTCAGCGCAAAAAAATCAATATTCTTTATGATTAAATACATTCAGCTTTGGAAAGTGCATCCTTCCAAACCCTCCTCGTATTACTAATACTAGTCTTTGGTGGGAAGACACTAAGTTAAAATGCTTACTTTTATAGTTCAAAAAGTTAGCATGCACTTTGCGATGTACGTCTGATAGTTCACAATAATACATATGGCTGTTTTATTGATGCAGTTCTGTATTAGAATAATTTTCATTTTTAAATTCTTAAGGCTAAAAGCTTCCAAACTTTTAGTTGGAGGGGGGAATTTGTACAGCAGTCACTTTTTTGTTGAAGTAAAAATAATTTATCTGCAATATAAATAAATACTACAGACAATCTACAACATTTTATTACATTTCACAAAGGACAAATTAAAAAATATGTTTACATTTTGAAAAACAAAACTGATTTAACCATCCAAGACACAGCTTTCAGAAGTAACAGCTTGAACTATATATGCAATAAAAATTGGTTGAAATTAAGTATAATTCTCAAACATCCTTAATGGGAATTATTTTTAAAAAAATAGAGACTTCATCTTTGTATGAAATGTACCGCATTATAAAGATTTTATCTTTATCATGCAGCACATAAAACAAATTTTAGTGACAAACAGATTTGGTTAACCTATTCTTTGTCTAGAAGCTTGGAGAGATCCATTTTCGTTTTTGCAAGAGCTGTTGTTTTGATTCGGCGGGATGGTTTCAAATATGCCATGGAAACAGGTTGCTGAATTTCTCTGCCAAGAAAGAAAGATGTTTGAGATAGGACACAGCAGGTTTTTTTTAAATTAGAAGTCACCCTCCATTAGTTAGGACAGCTCTTGAGTTCATTAGTGTGTGTGTGTGCGTGCGCGCGCACACACAGAAGAAATCAAGTCCTAAATTGGTTTATAGCAATAAGTTCTGTCTAGGTGGACATGCTTTTCATTGTTTTTCCAGTAAATAATAATATTAGACAATTTGCTGTAGATGCTTTTGGCAATTTATTGATTGCTTAAGGACCAGGTCTAAAAGCAGTTACTTTCATTACGTTGGTATCCAACTCTAATGAGGGACCAGCTTATATTGGATTTCTCTTAGGTTTCTTACAGCAAGATGACATAATTATGAAACCTACAAAGTGGTTAGCTCTGCATTTTGACAACCAACTGCTCATGTTCCAATTAATTAGAGTAGCTTTATTCTGGTAGACTTAATGTCAATCCTCTCTATAACTGAGGAGAGCCCTATATCTAGGAGCTGCAAGAGGAGGATACATGAAATCTAATTAGTTACATTCAGTATCATCTTTCTGCAAAAAACATGGCTCTCAAGTGACTTGACAGATATACAGCTTACTCCATAAATGCTGTAGCTGGGGAAGCTACATACAAATCTAAAAGTGGTTTAAGTATATTGATAATCACCTGCCTGGATGTCATTCTCAGAATTTGTCTTAAGATTAAAGTGTAACTGGGTAAATAAGCCAGTCTGTACAAGCAACATTCAAACCTTTCTTTTCCCTAATTTACTTAAAATTATACATACATTTTTGTAACATTTCTGTCTAGTCTCATTAATAGACATCTTCTGACAATCCTTTAAAACAGTAAAAGAATGTGCTTGATAGTTACCAGATTGGGGTTTGTAGTAGATAGTTCTTTCTCAAAAAAATAAATGGGAATACAAAATAGATACAGTGGAAAGAATCCATCTCCAGATCTTTCCACTATTTATCTTAATTTTCACCTGAGCACACTTGTTTTTACTTTCCCTACATGAGAAGTTGCCACCACCACCACCTTCTCCCCCATTCTTCCCATCAACACTGTTCCCATTCCTGCCCCCTCCAACTGCTTTGGACATCAGCTTCCAGGGAGTCCATGTCACTATAGGAAGGATGGAAATGAGACTACAGTAGTCCATCAACTGGCAATGTTTACAATGAGTCTCTTCCAAAAGCTTCCTTCACCATGGATGAACTAAAGTCTTATGTTTTCCCCTGCCTGAGCTTTTTATCATGGCCAAGGGAACAGGTCAGCCACAGTCAGTCAAATTTAGTCCTGCATCTAGATGGCACTGAGGGGAAGAAACAATATCCAATTAAATAGTCCTATTTGACGCTACCTAACATTCTTCAATAAATTAGCCCATTGCACTTTGCTATTGTTCTACAGAAAAAAAGTGTATATACATATGTATACTTATGTGCAAATGATCAGCCAGTTTACTACAGAATAGTACTTAATGTCAGGTGCAAGAAACCAGGAGCCAGGTTAGAATTCAGAAAGCACTGTGTTTATTCCATGCAACCTATACACAACAATCTGATCTACTAATGGACATGAGTAATTGGTGCCAGGTAAAAGTCAGTGGACCTCAAGGTCTCCAAGACACTTAGAGGTCTCTTTTAGGGTTTCATAGGAACTCAAGCTGATGATGCGTTTGACCTCACCCTCGGGTTCAGCCTGGTAATCTACACTGAATAACCCAATATAATTTTTTAATCACAAAGAAGAAAATTGAAAGCATATGTCTAATCCTAATAGCAGGAATTATCAGATAACTCAAGGAAATTACCTGTCACTTTCAGACCCTTTAGTTCTAGAACACCCACTTTGGTGCTCAGTCTGCACTTCTATTTTTCTCAGACCTAAAGGGATACACAACACATACATATCAATGTTTAAAACCATGAACCTGTAATTTCTTCAGAGGTGTTCCACAGAAAGATGCACTCCAGCATTATCATGCCAAACTAATCTTATTTCATTCTTTGACACAGTGACTAAATTAGTAGACCAGCTTTCATAAAGTAGACTACAACCTACTTCTTGACAAGCTAGAAAAATGTGGGATAGAAAGCATCACAACCAGATGGATTTGTAGCTGGCTGACAAAATATACTCAATGAGTAGTCCTTAACGATACTACATCTACATGGAAGTAAGCAGTCGGTACCACTGCTTAGGCCCACTATTCCTCAATATTTTCATAAATGACTTAGATGAGGGAATAGAAGGGGAACTCATCAAATTTGCAGATGACACTAAGCTGGCAATAGCCAACACCCCAGAAGACAAGTTCAGGATCCAAAAAGATCTTGACAGACTTGTTGGGCCTTATCCAACAAAATGAAAGTTAATGTGGAGAAAAACAAGGTTTTACACGTGGGAGAAAAAAGCAAAGGTACAAGTACTGATTAGGTGAAACCATGCTTAAAAACAGTAACTGCAAGAGACCTTGGAGTCCTAGTGGACGATCACTTAAACATGAGTCAGCAGTGTGCAGCAACAGCAAAAAAGGCTAATACAATCCTTGGTTGTATAAACAGGCATAGAATCAAAACCACGTAAAGTATTAGTACTGCTTTATAAAGCCTTAGTAAAGACACACCTGGAATACTGTAATGGTCACATTACAAACAAGACGTTGAGACTGGAAAAACTGCAAAGAAGAGCAGCTAAGATGATTAAAGACCATGAGGACAATTAACCAGTGGAAAGTTTGCCTTCAGACCTTGTGGGTACTTCATCATTGGAGGTTTTTACAAAGACACTAGACAGTCACTCGTTCTCCTGCTTGAGCAGAGGGTTGGTCTAGAAGACCTCCAAGTTCCCTTCCAGCTCTATTCTGATTACAGTTCCCTCTACCTCCAATGAATCTCCTAAGTGTCCAGCGTTATTGGATGTATCTCCTGAAAGTGCAGGTAGCCCTCAATTTATGAACACAATTGGGACTGGAATTCTTGTTGTAAGTTGGTACTCTTAGTCAAGGAGCCCATATTGAAACAAAATGCAAGACACTGCTCTTGAAGAGAAAGCCAACATAACACAAGTCACTTCAGTAAAATCAAAATAGCCCCCAAAGTATCCATTTTTTTAAAGTTCAGCTTATGCATATACTCACATCTGCCCTTTCTTTAGCCAGAAAAACACTTATGAGAAAGCTTTACAAAGTAAAAGTATATTTGCTTCAGAGGATTATTACCTTTTGTCACTCTGTTTCTTCTAGATCTTGGCTCTAGAGGTATATTTGTGTCTTCAATAGGAGTGATTACTTTATCACCTATTTAGGACAACATATCATCAAACAACTTGGACAAACTTAATGCCTATGTTGCTATTCTAATCAGAGCATCTCATGCTAGTTATAATGCTCCTGATTTTGGGAATGTGAATATAAGGAAGTTTCTCCCTTCCACTAGCTTCTGAGAAAAGGGTACCAGTCAAAGCTAAGTGAGTCATTTGAAGTTATTCAGAGTACTATACCTCTTCTAATATCAAGAAAAACATGTTTGCAGTATGCACAAGTTATTCTGTTAATTAAAGGAATATAGCCATATTCCTAGTCAGCAACTTCAGAACAACCCCACTGAACTCATCACTATGTGTTGACCCAGAGTGATTAATGGAGGGGCACACAAATACATGAATGAAAGAATCTGTTCCACCTCCATCTAAACAACTTATTCCCCAAGCAACATGAGTCAATGACATATTTCTTGAGTAAAAATGTCTCCCTCCCCACCCACTCCTTAAAAGGAGCAAAAACAGTGCTGTGTTCAGCAGTCCTGGAGGGCAGGGCTTCAGGAGAATCACTAAAGAGGAGACAGAAGTGAAACATACCTGGACAAGGGCTTCCAGTCCCAATATTCAGGACAACATATTAATGCCAACATAAAAGTCATCCATGAATTCACATGATAAGGGTAATGTAAAAACTGAGTAATACAACCATAGCACACAATTCTCTTCCATACCCCATTTTCCACCCTATCTAGATTATCCTCTAAAGAATTCAAAAAATACAGTACAGTATGTTCTCTGTGTTACCTTCCTCATTCTGGTCAGTGGATGTACATGGTTTATTGCAGTCCAAATTGTTTTCTGCTACTTCTGCAATATCCTTTTCTTTTGAACCATATCCATCAGCAGGGCTTCCTTTGCTTAAGTTGTTCTTCACTCTTTCAACCATTTTTAAAGACATTTTATCTTTTACTTTCTGTAATAGAGAAGTCAAGAACAGCTTATTTAGAAGTGTACATAATGGGCATTTGTTGATTATAGACATGTGTTGGTGCTGGAATTGAATGTTGGGTTGACATTCATTAACAAATAGAAATGCAAATAATCTCTCTCTACGAATAGTAGTATATTATTGCAAATAACATGGGATGATTTTATTAATATTTGAAAACCACAGAAGTCACTCAGAACTGATCCTGGAATCTGTGAAATACAATCAGAGGCTGTTAAAAAATAAATGTGATTCTCTGACATAGCCTTCTCAAACAGAGTAGCAACTGTGGGGGGAGGAGAGGGGTTGCAAGTAAATTTGAATGGAATTGGTTGAAGCGGTTCTTGGACAGCAGCAACCCCTTCAGCCAATAGAGATGGAGTCAAGAGTCCAGCAACTATGGCTTCTGTCTCTTTCTCAACTGCCCCCCAAGAAACTTTGGCAGAGATCTCAACATTATTAAGTCCAAGGACCACTCCCCATTGCCTCCAAAGGAGAGGCACAGGAGAAGAGTTTTCAGTAGAGTGCTTGGCACTTAGGCTCACTCAGGTTCTCCTCTGCTCATTCTGACAAATTCCCCGAGAGATATCAAGATGAGGAAGATGATGAGAAGATGAGGAAGATAACAACACAGAAGGCTAACAAGACTACACGGGTGCTCATATGGATTGGGGAGGGTCTCAAAAAGAAAAATGGACCTGCTGCAAAACACCCAGCTCTTAAGAATCGGGCCAAAAGAAACTGAGAGCTGACACTGAAGTGAGTGCCCCTATTTCTTCATTTAGAACCATGGATGCATCCTATAGAAAATTACTAAATTAATCTGTACTCTTTTTCTTCCCCCATCATTCCCATTTTATCATCATTTATTCACATTGATACATTATTTGAGTTTATACTTGTCTTCCTCTTATTTCTGTGGCTGCTAGCGTTATATCTGTATCTCCCAGCTTGTTCAGGATAAAAGTATTCTGCATTTTTGTATCTGAGGAAAAACCTATGTACATTTCCTGCTGATTGCTTCCTCCCTGCTCTTGTTTTATGAACCACCAAGCTAACTTCCTTCCACTTTGTGAAACTTTCCATTTTGTCATTTATTCAAGTTTCTGGGGGAGAACTTCCATTTTTTTCAAGAGAGTGGGCTATGGATTCTCTAAGTGCGACATCCAGTTTTGGGAAATTGGCAATCTAGGCTGTTAAAATGTGGAATGAGAACAGGATTTTTGTTTTGGATTTTTTTTAATCAACATATTTTTAAGGGGAGGGAGAGATCATTTTAAATTTCCCAGGGTGTTCTGGCTGGTGACTTCCAATGTGACATCCAGCATATTGATAAATGAACTTCAAACAAATTTATTTATTATAAGAGCCTTGGTGGAGCAGTGGTTAGAGTGCACTACTGCAGACTACTTCTGCTGCCAGCTGGCTGCCTGCAATTTGGCAGTTCAAATCTCACTAGGCTCAAGGTTGACTCAGCCTTCCATCCTTCCGAGGTCAGTAAAATGAGGACCCAAATTGTTGGGGGCAATATGCTGACCCTGTAAACCGCTTAGAGAGGGCTGTAGGTCATTATAAAGAGGTATATAAGTCTAAGTGCTATTGCTATTTATTATTTTAGAGGATCGTGGCACCACAATGTTTGATAAACCCTGGTTTCAGGCTTTTTCCTCAGAGGAAATTAGAAGATAAGGAAACCTGGTGGCCAAAGAAGGATAATTTTTAATTCTTGGTTTTTGCAAACTCGGGTTTTTGGAGAATGGACATCTTAAATTTTAGAGGGCAAATATTGTTTCTTCTCACACACTCTAATACATGACTCAGAAATTTTACAAGAAACCCACTAAATCTGTGTTTGTGTATCTATGTATCATTAGGCTATGGCTTACCACAAGAATATCCTCAAACAAATCCATGAGGTCATTTGTGAAATCCTTACTGAATTCCAAAGAACAGAGAGCTTTTGCGTATATCCGGACATCTGGAGCACTTGGATCCATCAAAATTTCATTGCATATTTTCAGTGCTAAATTATCATGAACTGTCAAACCCTGAAAAAGCCATTACAATATGGTAAGTTGTCCAAGTATAAATTGTCCACAATTTCAACAAAAGCATTACTACAAGGAGTAGGAGGCTTTAACCCAGATTTTGAGGGCTTTCTAATTTCAGACCAAACAAAACCCTACCTGGCAGTTATGAAAGTGTTGATTCAATCCACTGGGCCTTGTAAGATCCACCAGAAGTTCAGCAACGTTAGCTACATCAACCTCTGACAGTGGTGATGAAGCTGGAGCATTAAATAATATTTGCAACGTTGGAAGAAAAGTTTCTTCAAAGCATTCCTGATTGGTTCTGCATTTTAAAGTGTAACAGGTGAGGCCTTAACATAACACAACATCAAATGCACCCAACTGCATCAATTTTCCAATTAACGTAAGAAAAACCAATTCTATGTCCAGATGAAAGAATAAGGTCTCTTGTGAAAGTGGCATCAGATGCAAATGACAGCAAACAGCAAAAAGATAGTCTAATATTCTAAGAACAGTAATTAATATAAATCTTACTGTGGGTCCTTCTGCTTTTTTATAGCATATGGTATACAGATACCTATTAACAGCCTTACAACCTAAACCACAGCAAGCTGCTCATGTAAAAATACATCTAGAAGTATCTGGACGATAATATTGATGTACACCCAGTAAAAAATTCAACAAAGATTATTTTTAAGAAAATATATAGCAAATCACATGGCTAAGCAGTTATTATTCAAATAAAAAAAATCTCACAGTATTTTTTTCTTTTCAATTAAGTTCACTTTGAACTAATTAAATTACAGGTAGTCCTCATCTTGCAACCACAACTGAGCCCAAATTTTTTGCTGCTAAGCCAGATAGTTAAGTGAATTTTGCCCTATTTTACGACTTTTCTTGCCAGTTAAGTGAATCACTGCAATTAAGTTAGTAACACTGGTTGTTAAGGGAATCTGGCTTTTCCATTGACTTTGCTTGTAGAAGGTGGCAAAAGGTGATCACATGACCTCAGGACACTACAACTGTCATAAATATGAGTCAGTTACCAAGTGTCTGAATTTTTATCACATGACCATGGGGATGACCATGGGGATAAGTGTGAAAAATGGTAATAAGTCACTTTTTTTAGTGCCGCGGTAACTTCGAACAGTCACTAAATGAACTGTTGTAAGTCGAGGATGACATGTATAGAAAAAGAAACTACATACAGACTACATATATAGACTATACCTATTTGAATATGCAAATAAAGGGAAAAAAACTCCTAAGGCATGTCGGAGACGTGTATCCTCTTCTGTCACTGGATTATACCACAACAAAACCAGTCGAGAAAGAAGCTTAGCACTGATTAGCCGGCCAGAAAATATGAGCTTCACCAGTCCCTCGGCAGCCTGAGTTCTAAATTCTGAAAACTGGAAAAGAGATTTACACAAGTATATTCCAGTAATTATTCCACAGGAAATTGGAGCTGCAACATCTGCCCTAAGTTTCATTCCGCAAGACTGCATTTACAGTCCTCAACTTACAATCACAACTGAGCCCAAAATTTCCATTGTTAAGCAAGGCAATTGTTAAGTGAGTTTTGCTCCATTTTACAACCTTTTTGCCACAGTTGTTAAGTGAATCACTGCAGCTGTTAAATGAATCATGTGATCATTAGGCAAATCTGGCTTCCCCTATTGACTATGCTTGTTGGAAGTGGGATGGGAAGGTCACAAATGGCAATCACATGACCCTGGGAGACTGCAACTGTCATAAATACAAGTCAATTGCCAAGTGCTTGAATTCTTATCATATGACCATGGGGATGTTGCAATTTAAGTATGAAAACTAGTCATAAGTCACTTTTTTTCAGTGCAGTTATACCTCTGAATGGTCACTAAAAGTTGTTAATCTGAAGCAATAAAAAAAGCTCTTTCTCATGACTATTTCAACATGTCTCTCATCAGGTGAGTGATGTATAACTGACATAGTTAGCATTCTTAATTTTTTCATGCATTGTTTAAGTTGCTATTGCCAGTCAGGGAAATATTATGCTCAAATTTTCTCTTTATATTCTTCCAAACATCAAATTAAAATTTAAATCCATATTTGCTGGTTTCAATCTTACCTCACTATCTAGAAACCCAGAAAGAAGCTGAAGAAGATTGTGAGTGGTAGCTGTTTCTTCTTCTGTTTCGTTAGTTTTCTCACTCTCATTTTCTTCATTTCCAGTTTGAACTTTTCTGTCTTTGAATGGTTCTATTCCAAACATCATTACCTGGTCAAACAGTGCATTTAAAGCACTCAATTTTACCTTCATTTCATCAATTTGCAATACCTGAATAGGAAAGACCAAACAGGACCTATCAATCCATATAATTTAAACTATAATTCATTGGTTGAGCCATAAAAAACCCCATTTTGACCCTTGCCTTTTTTGGGACTCTTTAAAGTAGTTCCAAATTTTGCTATAAATTTGAAGTTGACAAATAGCCTTCTCAAAATCTGCATGTTCCTTCAAACATGCAATCAAGACAGAAGCAAAATAGTCAATTTCTGGTGAAATGTAAAAATTTAAGATAGAAACTGAAGCAGGGGACTTCCGAGACACAAGGAGCTTCCATGTCTTTAAATACTCCACCCACAGCCTCTCAAACTGGCCCAGAACTGGGCAGTCAGCATTTGGTCATACTGCCAAGAAATGTTTGAAGCAGTTTGGGTATCTGGAAGGTTATTTCAGAATAGAAATTGGAGTTTTATCTTTATTCTATTCCCATCCTTAGCCCTCTCCCCCCCCCCCCTCATTTTTTTCAGTTCTCCAATCAACCCCTTCTGCTAATGCTTCTGCAGCCTCAAACTGGTCGAGAAAACAAGTCACAGCCCCAACCCTAGGAAACTACCCTATCTTACTCCTCCAAAAGAATGCCCTTCTACCATGGATATAGGACAGGTGTCTCCAAAATTGACAACTTTTAAGACTTGTGGACTTCATCTCCCAATATTCAATTCTAGGAGTTGAAGTCCACAAGTCTTAAGGTTGCCAAATTTGGAGAACCCTGATGTAGGACAATGGAAAGATATGTTTCCAATGTTTCAAGTCCAACATTCAGAACATCAGGCCTTGAATAGATGCTGATATTACAATTGAAAAGTATGAGTTTTCCTGCATAGGATTTATTTTAAGCAGAATGTGAAAGTGAGAAGATAGGAAACGAAGACCACAGCTGTTTGCAGCAATATGGAATGACAGCATTTTGGTGGTCCAGATTTGCCTCCTTTTTAATAAGAAGTTCCACTTCCCAGTTATAATTCCCAGCAAGATCACATAGAACTTGTGGCCAATTGTAAATGGCAAATGTTTTCTACAAGCTGGCTATTCCTCTGCAGCCCACCCATTCACTTGCCCTCTTAGTACAATATAAAGCAACACTGGACCTTCTTTAAAATTCCAGGATGCCAACGTAGTGGCTCCCATCTACTTGCGAGACAGACCTCTCAACCCAGGGAGGGAAGAAGTATGAGAAAGCAACTCCAAGTAACTTCAATTATGATAGATAATCTGGAGTGTTACTTGATAGGTTTTTAAGATTCTGGTACATCAGACTCTCCTAGCAACATATATCTTTCCTAGGTGCTAATGTTTTGCTTAGTTGGCCAGCATTGTAGGGCCTGACATTGTAATTGAAAGCCAACCAAATCGATTTAGGCCTACTGAAAGCAAAGTGGAGTTTCTCTGGGCCCCCTTCACACATTTTTCCTACTCTTTTGGACTCAAGAATACCTGTTGCAACAGGAACTCTTCTTCCTCAGGGTTCCTGAAGTCTATCAGACATCTCATGAGAAATGAAACATACTTACTTGCAACAGCAAAGTGAGGTGCTGACTTGCAAACTCCTTGCTCTGCAGGCCACAGCAGCCCAAGCACAGCACCGCCATGTTTCGCACAGCAGGATGGATATTAGTAATTCCTGGAATTATCTAGAAGAACAAACATATTGATCAGAAGAGAACCCTGTAGCTGCTTGCTTGCTTGCTAAGATATCTTGGTAACCGAAGAGGCCAGGGTAACCACAGGGGATGTTTAAAAAGCCAGGATGGAAGGCCAAGTTATTTAATCTCCCCATGAGGATGCTTTTGCAAACAAAAAAAAGCATGAACTGATTTTAACAAATGTTCACGCTGGTGGCTTGCTCAGATTTGTCTGAAAGAACAATATAAGAAAAGGACACAATCTAACTTCATAAATGAAAAAATAGTGAATCTCTAACTGATATAAAACCTAATTTCTTTCTTTGGTATAAATAAGGGTGGGAGATCCCAAACCAAGTTGCCAGGAACTGCCCAGAAACTAAAACTGATTCCATGTGCAATCCAATGGAGAGCTGAAGTAGAAAAGCTGTGTGAGGTGCCTGCAAGATGAAATCCTATCTAGTTCAAATAAATTCATTTTTGGTCCTTAGCTGTCTTTTGTGGATATACATGCACAATAGATGCAGAACAAGGATAGCTACTGAGATAGAAAAAAATATTTGAGACCACATATACATGCTCCTGCTCAGCACAGATCTTCTATATTGTGATTTATCAGAAGGTTGCCACATACCAGGGATTCAATTATTCCATCCAATGTAGGTCCTAATCCTTTGGAAAGTGAGACCTGCTTCAGAAGTTGGTTGCACATCATCAAACACTTCAGAAGTGTTTCTGGATCACTCTTTTAAAATAAAAGCATCATAATTTAATTCAGGATTTTTGTCTGCCCAAATATCTACGCTGCTTTCTAGTAACCAATAACAAAAGTGAGTAGCATTCAACAGAATTAACAATTTGTTTCTATAGGAAATCAAGCAAAATTTGACACTATATTTATCAATAACTGAAGAAGTCTGCTTCAGATTGGTCTGATCAACCAATGGGCCATCTTAAGATCCTTTCTAGTTGCAGACTGTTCCAAAGCAACAGCCTCTCCTTCCAGCTACAATCACTCTAATTCTCATATTTCACATCTAGTTTTGTTCTGCATTGATGCAATGGTTGGATTTTTTTTCTTGCCCTTGTACATGAGAAATAACCCATATGTAGAAAACTAGGTATTGCACATACTGTAGGTAGATACAGAAATATTCTGGGTATTGTTGCAGAGACAAACCCCACAGGGTATATTTCTTTTTTAATAGGGGGCACTAGCATCAGAGGTCATAGCAGGATTGTCAGGTTTCTCTTCCTGTGGAGTCCTTACTATTTTCTGAGCTTGACTGTTTTCTTGAAGACGTTTCATTACCCAACTAAGTAATATCTTCAGTGCTAGACTGAAGGACTCCACATCAAGGATTTCACAGTTGAAGTCTGAACTACAAATATTCTCTTCTATTCTCTTCCTCTTCTAAAAAGCCGTTTCAAACAGTTTGAAAAGAGCCATTTCATCACATACACAATTCCTAACATGTAAATGTGAAAATACTGAAAAGTGTAAAATACAGAACCTTTTCCACGCATATCTCTTTAGTTTCAGATTCTTCCGCCTCTTTCAACAAGCCACTCTTTATACCTTCCAGTTCTATAATCCTCTCCTTTAACACAGAAGCATGGCTGAAGTCTTGCATGGCCACGCACTTCTCCAGAGCATCCTTTGCTTCCATGAGTTTCACTTTTATTTCTGCCAGCTGGAAAGAAAACAGAAATTATGCCCTGGAGACACTGGGTATTATATTATGGCTTCTACTAAAAGTAGATATCTCAATCACCCTGACTGCTGATTCCTACATGCACCCAATTTTCTTGAGAGTGGCAGTGAATTCTATCATTGCCTAGTTGCAAAAAGTATCTTTTCTCTTTCCAATCTAGTCCATAAACTTGGGATTTTCTGGTCTCCCATCCCCATATTCAAAAGAGCTACATGCTTCTCAGTTCCTGAAATCAACTAAGGTTGGATAAATCCTGCTACATCAGAATCTGGAATCAACCACCTCGATCGGTATGAAAGCTATGCAACATGAATATTAAAAATAATATCATTTCATATGTTTTTGTCCTTGTCTCAATGAAAATAGTCTTTTGAAATACTTTGTAAGATATAAAGTAGCATACAATAAAAATAAAATAAAACACAGTAAAGGTGTTTTAAAACAACATCAAAAAGGGAGAAAAAGAAACTAAAATATATACAAGAACTGTTCACCACAGTTTCTCAGGAAAACCTGGATGAAGAAGTTTTCAAGTAATTAAAAAAACCCCACTGAGAGTAACAATATCAGTGGATAACACAACAGTTGAGCTTACTATTTTGAAAAGACTAAGAAGACTAATGGTAACATCTTATTTAATATAGTTTTAGAGCACTCCCTATGCAAAAGCCTCTTCAAATCTGAATTTGCCTCAGCTAATGGGCAGCCAAATACTGCTTCAATGGAGGGAACATGGCCATGGCCACGACTTGGTCACCATGATCTGGACCAACTGCCCTTTTCAGAGCAAGTGCAAGGGTGGCTTGGTGAAGGGAACTCACACTGACACTGATGTTACCAAGATGTACACAACAGTAGCTACAGCTCTGCTTGCACCTGGGAGTTGAACCCAAAGTGCTAAAAGGTGTCCTCAACGAAGGAGGTCTCCTAAACATCCTGTCCATCCTTCTACTTCTTCTTCTATTCCAACTTGTACTTACATAGACCAAAGGAAATCAAAATTAACTGCCATCTTTATCAAGATTTATAAAAAAGAATTTGAAAATTTGCCCTCTCCATTCCTATTAATTTCTGGGAAATAACATTCAGATTTTTCAGAAGCTGCAGAAAAAAAATGCAATAATTCAGTTGTAGTTATTTCATTAAAAATAACTAAATTACTAAAGAAGTGGCACAATCTCTCCATACCTTAAGCTCTTGTTTTCTTATTTCACTTGCATGTTGCTGCTTGTCTACTGTCACAATGGTTTCCCGCACCTCTGAAATTATTTCAGCAACCTGAAAATGTAAATAAGCACCAAACTGAAATTGAAACAAATCTGACGAGCTTATTTTATTCTTGTCATAAAGCTAAACAAACAATATTCATTTCTGGAGGTCCTTTGAGAGAAACTCACATCATAAAAAAAATAAATAAATCTCCCCTAATCTTTACACAGCCACAAACCTTCATGTGAATCCTTCTCATTGCTGGTGGTTTTGAGGAAAATAGCATTCCTTGATTCTTGGAAAGAGTCTGCTTTAGTACAAGTTATCCTGAGCATTGTAAGATCATGTTGGACCTCTGTGCCCCAAATCCTCTCCCATTCTGACTTTTCAATGAGGAAGAGCAAGCATGATGGTCTTGAACCCATCTAGATTGATTGCAAAATCAGGAATATAAACCTTTAGAACTGGGAGGAAAACTACCGTGTTTCCCCAAAAATATGACCACCCCGAACGCATGTGCTAAAATTAAGCCCTACCTCTAATTAAGACCCCGGGGTGCAGGGGGTGGGGCAAGGCGCACAGGTAAAAATTAAGCTAGGGTGGGGATGGAGGGGTGGTGCTGCCCTACTTACTAGGCCTCATACACCCTGACACCTGCCTCACCTTGCAGGCCTACTTCTGCGGCCACTTGCCACCGCTCGCACGCATCACCCCCGGCCTCCATTTCGCCATCAGAGCCTTCCAGAAAGCCCTCTGCAGACAAGAAACGAGGTCCGGATTGACACGTGCATCGCCCCCCCGGCCTCCGTTTTGCCATAAGAGCCTTCCCAGAAAGCTCCCTGCAGCTGAGAAATGGGCTCCACGTTGACGCGTGCAGCACCCGCTGGCTTCCATTTCGCCTTCAGATGCCTTCCGGAAGGCATCTGTAGCTAATAAAAGAGCTCCAGATCGGGAGTCAATAATTAGACAAAACCCCACCCCCAAAAAAAGAAGCCCTAGCCATTTTTGGGGGGGGGGGGGTATCAAAAGAAAATAAGACCCAGTCATATTTTCAGGGAAACACAGTAGTAGTGTCTCTCATCTGTCAAGGGGACAAGCAAATATGATATGGTGAGTATATTAGTAGAAAAATCTAGCTGATCACTCACAATTGCAAACTAGCCAAGCTCTTCAAAAGTGCTTTATTAAATATAAATGAATGAATCATTTGGAGGTGACATGATAGTAATCTTCCAATATCTGAGGAGTTACCACAGAAAAAAAGGGATCAACAAATTCTCCAAAGCACCTAAAGGCAGAAAAAGAAGCAATGAATGGAAACTAATCAAAGAGAGAACCAACCCTAGAAATAAAGAGAAATTTCCTGACAGTGAGAACAAAAAATCAGTGAAACAGCTTTTCTCCAGAAGTCATGGGTGCTCCGTTGCTAGAGGTTTTCAAAAAATTAGACAACCACTTGTCCGGAATGGTATAAGGAAATGGCTCCGAATCTTTTGGGTGCTAGGGTGCGGTTCTGTGGAGGACCGTTTTTCTGTGGACCAGGGTGGAGGTGGGGGTTTCCACACTGTCTAGGTCCCACGCATGCACAGATGGGGCTTTGCTTGCTTGTACAGCCCAATTCCTGGCAAGCCGTGGAACAGTGCCAATCCATGGCCCGGGAGTTCAGGCCTCTGGTATAGGGTCACCTGCTTGAACAAGGGGTTGGACTAGAAGACATCCAATGTCGCTTCCAACTCTGCTATTCTGTAATTTTTCTAAATATATGAATATTTACACTCAAAACTGTCAGGGACAATTCAACTGTTTCTTTTTTAACACGCAAAAAAAGCGAACTGTTTACAAAGGAGAAATGGATTCAAAACAGGTACTTTGGTTAACACAATTGCTCTGAAGACTTCCCTAAAGGATTAAAGTTTCAAAGTTGCAACTGAAAGAACATACCATCTGGATCCTTCGGTCATCATCCTTCAAAAGGCAGAGCAACTTTTCCATAAGATAGGATACAAGGGATGCTGACGTGGTTGGAATTATAAGAATTTTTTGTAGTACACTCAGCATTCTCTTCCTTTAAAAAAAATATACTTTTTTTTAGTTTAAAATCCAAGGAATTATTATTTGGGGGTGGGTTGGTGCCTGTATTTCTAATATATGGACATCACTATTTCTTGCCAATGAACAAACTTTCAAATCCAAATGTTACAATTGTGGGTTCTCCTCTGCTTAGGAATATTGTAAAATACGAGAAAACTCTTCCCCTGTAAGATATAAGAGATAAGCTCTGACTGAAATGGAGAAAAAAGCTTATTTGGCTACAGTGCTATCTGCTTCCACTACACACTCCAACTCTCACTCCCTGAAATTCTGGGAAAGGGAAACATTTTAGAGTGAAAATATTCTGCAGCTGGACTACAAATGCCCAGACTAGGTGGTCAATTGGATATTCTTAAATCTCAACTATTTCTCTTGATATTATCCTACTCTCTGCCCATTTATATTTTTGAATCAATTTTTTTCTGGGTGATCCTTTCCCTCAACATCTGATGATTATCTGAGAAAGGAGGAACTAAATTGAACAGCAAGGCTGGATTTTCTTTGTTGTCCTTCCAAAGGACTGGATAGCACTAGGGAATGGGACTCAAAAATATGAATCCCAATGAAAAAAAATGTCATGGGATGTATTGGAAGATTGTATTGCTGACGACCTAAGACATGTTTTCTCTACATGGAGAAAGCAACATCACCTTCTTCACTGTGGATGAGGTATGCAATTGAGGTTCTGAAGATGGTTTTAGACCACCTATAGACATCTCACAGATCAGATGCTCCTCATTCCTCCTGTCTCCCAGATTCTCCCCAATTTTTGAAATCAATGCAACCATTACTTTATTTTCTACTATAAAACATTTATATCACATGATTGTAAGAAGTACTATACCCCTTGGCTCAAAACAACTGAGTGGAAAATTTACAAACCACTTGAATTGATGTCAATATGTTAACTTGATTTGCTCAAAGGGATATCATCAGATAATCATCCCTCCAAGTCAACCTGTTCCTTTCTATACACATTTTAAAACATATCTTGTAAAAAAAAATATCCCTCACAATTGCATGGTTTTGTTTTTTTTATAGACTCTTACCTGCCTCCTTCTTCGGTGATATCCATGCAACCAATCATTAGAATTAACTGCTGCCCTATAAATTCCTTGGTCATCAATTGCTCAATGCAGGCGAGATCTTCCTTTTCTTCCTGACTGAGTACTGGAATGCTTTGAAAGTAGCTTAAGGATAACAAAATGATTATTCCATCAAAATATACTGATGTAAGATTAATATATATATTAATATATATATGATGTAGGATTAATATACTGATGTAAGAGTATTGCTTATAAGCTGTAAACCGCCCCGAGTCTTCGGAATGGGGCGGTATAT
>JANHFL010008856.1:187092-201327 GCA_032468155.1 Oxyrhabdium leporinum
ATTTGAACCGCTAGATTGAATCAGCAGAAGTGGCCTGCAGTTCAACACTCTAACCACTGCGCCACCTAGGCTCTCTAGCATCCCCTGCCCATCAGATATCTTCATTATTAACATATCTTCTAAAAATCAGTTATTCCAAAATGCTTATTCCAAAATGGCATCAGAGAACCTTAACACCAATACTAATAAGAATGATAACTGTAAGATTAAAGCAGAAGGTATATTGAACTGACATTGCAATTTTAGAATTAATTGTGTTAATTTACCTCAACAGATAATCTGCATAGATAGCAGGCTCTGGCAAGACTTCTTCTAAGACTTCTTCTCCTTTGGATTTCAAGTGCTCACAAAGAGCTTTCCAATATAAGGTACTTTCGGCAGTCAGTTTTTCTATTGGAATGGTTTTCCTTCAAATGAAGCACATGGAGCGCTATCAAGTTTCCATTAAAAAAAAACCTATTCTTTTCTTGTGTTAGTTATATAAACCAGGAAATTTCACAAAGCAATCACTGCAAGCTAATATACCTATGCAAATCAAACATCTACATTAAAATAAGTTTCTGAAACATGCTACTGTATGTTTTAATATTTATCTTTAAGAAATAATATCATGTGAGTATACTGTTGATGAAAAGTTAAAGGAAAAAGCTTTTGTTCTCTAATATTTGCCTGTTTTTTATTTTTGTGTTTCTTTTATATCCATCATAATCTAGCAAGCTTTGGTGGTTTATATAATCTATAACATAGCAAAATTAAAACATCAACAAAATGAGCCTATAAGCCTATCTTTGATTTCTATATAAATAAACTCAGCCCCACTACAGGAGCTGTACTAAGAACTAACAAAAACATAAACAAAAGTAAAATATGACACTATGTATAGATTTAGAAACATATTCTCCAATTATATCTCATTTCCCAATCCATTTCCTTTACACACGTTTCATGAGCTTAACTTTTAAAAATAAATATACCACAATTGGTTGATTCATGCAACATGTTTAAACCTTATTATGTTTGACTATTAGAGTGCTGTCTGAACCTACCACTACAAGACGACTTTATAGTATTTTGGTAACATGCTGGGAGAATTAATTTTGTATACAATTTTAAAAGACAAGTATCAGCATTGCTGGCTCGGAATTCTGGGAGTTGAAGTCTATACATATTACAGTTGCTAAGGCTCAGAAACTTTGGCATAGGAAGGCTCAAAGCACACTATTGCACAATTTTCATGAAGAATATGGGCAGGAAATTATGCATGCATTGAAAACAAAGAGCTACTAAATCCAACTGAAGCATCATGGGATATAATTTTAGAGGCAGAAGACTCTACCTTATGTTCCTGCTAGAGAGTATACATTACTTTGACCCAGGTAAAAAGACAGCCACAGCTGTATTACCCCTACCTGTCATCAAGTTCTGAAAATTTTTTAATCAGATCCTGTCGTGGAAACAGCAGGAACATAGCATTAAGAGCTAGAACACCCACTTCAGGGCAACTTTCCACATCCAGATGATGGAGCAATTCTAAGACATTTCCTCCAGCTAGATGTAACCAAGCTTGGAGAAGCTGTTTCTGTACCATTTCTTTTACACTTTCTATTAGACAGAAACGAATTCCACATCAGTTGCACATACATACACACGCGCCACATACAGTATATATATATATATGAATAATCTCTTTCTCTCCCTCCCTAAAACATTTTGTTTTGTAAAGCAGGACTCAGAATCTTGATTCTTGACTTAAAACGATTGGTTTAATGATAATTTAGAGTTCTTGATTTACAACTATTCGTTTAACAACAGTCTAGAGTTATGATGGTGCTGAAAAAAAGTGACTTACAGACCATCCTGGAGGTTATGACGGTCACACCATTCCCACATGATTGCAATTTGGGTGCGTGGCAACTGGCTCGAATTTACAGCAGTTACAGTGTCCTTTGGTCACACGATTGAGATTTGCAGCCTTCCCAGGCAGCTTCCAACAAAATTAATGGGGAGGGATTGCCTCCCCCACCATGCCTCTGCTGCTGGCTGTGCTGCTCTCAGCCACCCTGCTGGGCTGCTCCTGCCTGGCACGAGGTGAGTTGGCCCAGATCTACGACCTCCCCCTGCTGCCAGCCTGCCAGGGCCCCTGCACTGCAGGGCACTGTAGCTCTCGTGCTGGCTGTGCACGAGAGCACGGGCATAGGGCTACCCATGGCTCCCTTTGGCCTCTACCTCACCTGTGGCTGCTCTGCTGCTGCTGCCTCAACTTCTGACCGGCCCAGTCAGCCCGCTGGGCAGTGCTGCCATGAGATGAGGCGAGGCTGGTGGCCGGGGACATGTGTATGTGAAGCTGTTTCACCTTGCCTGCCAGACATCTGCTGAAGCCATGCAGGGCAGGAGAGAGGCACAGTTTGAAGGTGACTGTGGGCGAAGCGGGACAGGCGGCATGGCTCCACTGGTGATCACTGGTGAAGGGGCCCGGGCAGACTGGCAGGAGCAGGTACTCCAGAAGTTGTAGATCTGGGCCGACTTGCCCCACACCAGGCAGGAGCAGCCCATGGATCGTTGCCCATGTTTGTGAGGGCACACGTAGTTGGGTGGGTGGTCGTTGGCTGTTCCTGGCCCTAAGGGCGGGGGGGGGAGAGATAAGTTTTCCCCTCTAGGTTCATTGCCCCTCCTCAGTCAGTGTGGGGTTTACAGCTTCAACTCAGGCCTTCAATTTATGTGGGCTTATGAATTGGTATACCCAGAAGCAAGGTAGAACACCCTCCCTTTAGTTACTTTTTTTCCCCAGTGTTTCATTTTCTGCCCTTGGGTCAAACTGTGTTTACACATCTGTCATGCCCGCCCACACACTCATGGCATCTCTCTGCTTGCACATGGCTGCTGCCAGACATCGGCCCCCGTGTGCTCACCGCCTACTGTGCTGGCTATGCCCAACACACACACCAGCTAATGATCTTTACTGGGGCTTATTTTTGGGGTAGGGCTTAAGTATTAGGCACACACTTAAAAATCAGGCTAGGGCTTATTTCCAGAATGGGTCTTATTTTCAGGGAAACACGGTAGTTACCTGATTTGACTATTAATCCTAAGAACATCCCAAGTTACTTTACATTAGATATTCTGTCTCCAGCTAGACACATATTAAGTATGCATTGGAAAAAAGAAAACTGCTTTAAAACATTTAAATTAAAATGAAAACATTTTACCTGATCTATCATTAAGTCCTTGCTGCAAAAGTTTTACTCTCTGGGCTATTGTCAAAGCTTTGACATGAACTTTTTCTGCCAGCACCTTTAAAAAAATATTTTCACATAATTTTTCTCTTGACTAATATGGATTGATAGCATATAAAGAAAAATACACTGAAGGATACTCAACACAATTTGCAATGTGCCTTCTAAACTGTAAACAGACAAGTCACAAAGCTAACACAACTGTAGAATAAGACATTCTGGAAAACTGCCTTTTTCTTTCAAAAAAAGCAACTGACATCCCAATACACTGACTAAAATGCAGCTTAAGACCACAGCTGCTATATTGTATCCTGCCATTTAAAAATAAATCATGGATTCTTATGGTGACTTACTCTATGCCCTCAAAGTGAACCTCTAAGATCTTTAAAGATGATACTCTCTTGCTATCCATTGAGAATCTTTTTAACCAGTACATTAATCCAAGTCCAGGAATGAAGATTTGTAAGCTGTACTTTAGCCAATTTGGCTGATAGGATTGTTCTTTTGAACAGACTGGGCATATATTTTGATGTGAGTGTTCTGCTAGTTCCTACCTATAACTGTCTAAATGGTATGATGGTTGGCAATCATATGAAACAGTTAATAAAATAATACTCTAATATTTTTGTTTCTGATGAACCTAGAATTCAGAATGTCATATAAAATCAGTGGATGAAACACAGCATGTGACATAGCCAGTACTCAACTTCAACTCGTAAGTTCTCAGCAATATGAAATTAACTTACTAGTCAATGATAACACAAACACATTTACATCCACAGAAAACAGTACAAAATCGGGATTGTGTCCTCATCTATTTGGGGACATTTCAAAGATCTCCAGGTAAAACCAAAGGAGATTTTCAGCACTTCAGCACAGCTCACCTGAGCAGCTTTTTCTGCAAATACTGATAGATAAAAGCAAACATTTCTGTTATGTTTGAAAATTTAAAGCATTTTTCTTACACAGTGTGATCAATACATGAAGACATGTTCTTCTACCAGCTAAATTCTCCAACAGTTTGTATAATTTTAACAGAGAATAAATAGCAAGTGACATTACCAGATATTTATTTACCTGATATGCTAATTTCCTGATTATCTCCTTTACATCCATGGTGCGACCAATAATTTTAGACAGAGTTTTAACTGATGGACTAATGCAGGACAACACAGCACGCCTTACTTCTGGGTTGGAGTCAGTCTCAATTAAACTGCTGTAAACTGAGAAGAAAAAAGTATTACCACAGGTTTGTTACTGATAGGAATATCAACATAAATAAAACAAAATGCAGAGAAGCTGAAATGCAGAAACTCTCCAAAGCATTCAGGCTTACAAGCTTAGAGACCCAGTTAGCTAAAGCTCAGCAGGAGCTATCTAAGCAACTCAGGATGACAATCTTGTGCTCCACACTTCATAGGATTGTTATTAATAAACTCTTTGCAGGCAAAAGCTCCTGATAGTGGTGTAAAGCTGGATGATTCCCACAGGAAATGCTCATTACCAACTACTGTACTAGTTAAGCTCTTTCTTTACAAACAGAAGTACTTTTTCTGGGAAAATAACAAAAGGTAAGAGAAGTTTAACACACATTTTACCCCGTTTTTAAAAAAGCTTTTAAACTTATTCACAACATTCATAGGATTTTTTGTAACAATTTTGTTCTACTAGGTATCTCTTTCAACATGAAGAGAACAAAACAAAACTTAAACTATTCTAACACTTAATTCATATAGAATATAGATAAGATGGGCAGCACACAAATCTAACAAATAAATTCACACTGCCAGTCCTCCTGAGCCTTCCTCCCGAGTTAACTATGATTAATAATTTCAAAATATAATAAAATGGTAATAAAAGTAAAAGACAATCTGAGTTTGATGAGTTTCTGCCATATTAAATAAAATTAAAATATTGCAGTTTTTTAAAAAATAACAGCAGAAATAAGAAGTTTTATAAACCACATGAATTGGCAAGAAATGTACCATTAACAACTGGACACTGGTCATCCTTGGGATCCTGAAGCCTGGACAAAGCCAACACAGCTTGGATTCTCACATTTGGTACTTTGTCTCTTGCTCTGAGCTGCATAGCAGTATTAATCTGACCAAACAGTTCATCTTCGATCTGGGCGTTCTCTGGCAGACTTCCCAAAAGTTTATTAATAAGTTGGCACACACGAAATCTAACTGCATTGCTATTAGCGGGGTGGGACTTAAAGACAAAGAGAGATTTTTAAGCATTCATTGTTATTGTAATTATACACAATTATAGATTTTAAAATTTGTGCTTCAGCTTTTATATAGCTCTGGCCGCACAATAGTAGCTGAGGTACAAATTGTACTATTTTGTTTACAGTGACAAAAAATCCAATACTTATGCTCAATACATATCCTTAATTATATTATATTATATTAATTTATTTCCCCTTTCTGAAGCATGGAAAATCTGCCCCAGCTCAGAAATGTTCTGCACAATAACCTTTGGTTAAAGACACAATTTCACCAAAAGTTATTGTGCAAAAACAGCAATTTTCATTTGTGGAATGAATCTGCGGAAGCCACAGATTTAAGCATAACACAGAGACATTGAATACAAATGACTCTCCTGTACAAATGGATTTCAGAAACTCTAGCTTAAGAAAAGCTAGTCAACTGCTTTCCTTAACAAAGGCAGAAAAATCCCCCCCCCATGTGATATTAATACACATAGGTGTCTTGGGCCATTAATAACTTATTTTCAAAGTTTCAGATGGTGTTGGATACACATTTTAATGAAAGCTTTTATCTACGTAGTACCAATTATTTCTTATTACTTTACAGATATAGTACCTTAAGGAGAAAGGTGAATAGGTAATTTAGAAAGGGATTTTCCATTTCTTCCTCTTCAGCATCCTCTTTCTCGGAATTATACAATGAAGCCAGAAACTTGGCCACAAAATTTATCACTTGTTCCACCGCAGGTTCTCTTTTGTAGATTACCATGGCATACTTCAGATAATGAATAAACTTTTCATGAAAACAGTCCTTATCTTGTAACTAGGAGCAAGAATTAACCTATAAGTTCTTGGAGAAAAGGCTAGATACATCAAACAAAAGGTCAAACTCCAAAGAATTCAGTCAAGACATTTGCAGACCTTGTTGATGCATCCCATTCAAAATATTCTTCTCATCAGTATTTCTCCTTAAACTGGCTTTTAAATAGACACTTCTACATGTGAACATAACTCTGCTAATCCCAGGATCAGCATGAGGAATGCTGGGAAGTTACTTCCACAATTACTGGAGGAGCACAAAATGCCCCTACAATTTTAGGAGACCTTCCAGCACTTTGTTTTTCCACATTTGCTTTCTATCTTGATAGCAGATGAGATGGTTAGATAGTGTCATCAATGCAATGAACATGAATTTGAGCAAATACTGGGAGAGAGTGGAGGGCAGGGTGGTCTGGTGTGCTATGATCCATGGAATTGCAAAGAGTTGTACACAATTTCACAAACAACAATTTTTTTCTAGTTCTTTCTCACTGATGTGTATCTCTCTACATACTGCAATGTCAAATATCCATACTGTTTCTTTGGAATTGCAAATACGTCTGACTTATTATGGGCTAAATGGAAATCCCATAGGATCTTAACCTCCTTGTTCTCAATTACTACCATTCTCCTCTTGTAATTTTTTTCCCATTTTTGCGGCCTTGTTTTTCCATGCTTTCTTAAAGGCTTCATGTTTTTCACATCTGAAGTCTTATAAGTAAAAGAATGATTGTATAGTGACTTTTGAAAACCAATGTGGGAGCTCCCACCAGAAGGAATGATAAACAATACTTACCTCATTATAGGTATACTTTAAAGATGCCACCAATTTGGCCTGATTTTGGTGAGGTTTTTGAGCTTCCTCAAAGGCCTTCCTAACATCAAACAACTTTTTCCCTTTCATAGCTGTAATGAGAAATAAAAATATGGAAAACAAAGAACACTTGTCATATCAATTCCATCAACTAGTTCCTTGTTTCTGCAGTGCCCAGCTGTGGTGGTGTTTCATCTTTTGCAAGTTTTCTTTGTCCAGTGCATTCCTTGATGTGATGGAAGGCACAATGACCTAAGGTGACACAAATATGGAAGACATTACTTCCAATTCTTTCCTCCCTGAAGACAACTCAGCCCATTATGGCTGATTTATCTAATAAACAATGGTTCATAGCTGTAGCAAAATTAATCCATAATAGAGCCTACAGTCTTCAGAAAACCATTGCAGATGGTCACATCTAACCTTGTCAAACTCCTTAAAATTAAAACAAAGGCCATCTGTGGTCTCCCAAGCAGAAAAATACCTTCAATAAGGATTTAATTCTGTTATATGCTATAAACGACTTTAAATTTAATTCCAAGGTAGTGGTTTAGAGGGCAAGGCTGTTCTCTCAAAGCCGTAGAACTGCTTTCCAATGATAGACACATGATCCCAGGAACAGTTGCGGCTGCTTTAAAGGACCTTCATGAAACCAAACCCAAAGCAGTAGTTTGGGTCTAAAAATGGTCCAGATCTTGATATGGCAGCGGAGAAACATTTCTTCAACATCCGAATGGAAGGGGCATCGAAATGTAGCCACTGTCTTTCCTTTGCTCAGCCCAAGCAGCAGCCCTGAGAGCCCCCGAATGAACAGCTCGGGGGGGGGGGGCGCTGCTATGACGCTGCTGGCCTCTTTCCAATACCCCGCGGGTCCACGGATACCTCCGGACCCTGCTGCGCTCCCACGCACGGCTGGAGAGGATCCCCCTGCTGTCCGCAGGCCCAGGCAGCGCAGCGCAGCGCAGGCTGGATCTGGGCGGAGGCGCAGCGCCGCCAAGCCACCCGTCTCACCTGCCCCAACGGATCTCTGTTTCCGGCACCCCCTACAACTGCGTCCCCTCCTCGCGCTCCTGGACTGCCTTCAAATTTTGCGCGCTCGCGACCGGAGCTGATAGTCTCGCGAGAGGTTGGAGGTTCCGGGAGGCATAGTTGCCTTCGGTCCCTTGGATCTTGAAAGAGCGCGCACGTGTGTTCGCCCGCGCGCTCACACGCCCTTGCTTGTTGATAAAGTACGGTCTCCATGGTTGAAAACATGTTATTATTTTTGCATTCTTAAAATCATTCTTCCTCTGTTATTATGTACAAAGGCCATCGGCTCTGGGCGGGAATCTGCTGGTCGGGCTGTGAACTGAACCATTGAGCCAAACCAATTATGTTGCCATGAAGTGTGATTCCAGTTAAAATGTTCTAATTCGCTCATTTTCAGAGTAAGTTTGTAAAAAAGCTTCGTTAAGGAACGCTTCGGCGGCGATTATGCATTATTTTATGGCAGAAAATGCCTTAAAGCAGATATTTCAGCATACAGCACGGAGGAATCCATTGTCGGATGGATTGAATTGAGTTTTATTCACTTCAAATTTGAAAAACTACGAGAGAATCTATGTCCAGCTGCTTCATTATCGAGGATGCTGCAAAAAAGTAAATAAATAATGAACACCGTTAACAAAACAGAAGGTTTCTTTTTTGTCATTATATCATGTCCTGCTTAACTAATAAAGTAAAGAGTAACTTTACACATATCACTTTTGCATATAGAAACATATAGAAAATTGTCCCCTTAACAGCTTGGTTCCTACGCATTTCTCAATTGCTGTATTTCTGAAACTTTTGGATTAATAGTTTACTTCACCTCAAAACAGATTTTTCTGAATTCTCGTCTCAAGCAAATATTTCAATTTGTGTGCAAACATGCTACTGACACACCATTGTTCTCTAGTGAAATAATTTGGAATGAAAGGAAGGCACATTTAAAAGATGGGATTTTTTAAATGTTAAAAAAATTACAATTTTAATTTTTTTCTTTACAATTTTTTAAATTTAATTTTAAATTCAAAGTTTAATTATTATTGTTTAAATACATTTTTTTAAATTTTTAGGAAAAAACTCATTGAAAAAAAGACTGATGTTGTGACTTGCAAAATAAGTTTGAGATTATGCCCGTAGCAGACCCTAATTACATATGCACCAAATGTAAATTAATGAATTATTAAAACAAAAAGTACAGGTAATCCCCGGGTTACGAGTGTTCCGTTAGTGAACGTTCAATGTTATGCAATAAGCATCCCCTAACGTTTACGAACAAGTCCCGAAACTATTAATCTTGCCGCACCACGGCAGTTCGCCCTTACGAACAACCTTATGAATGTTGTTGGCCAAAATGGAGGCATGGCATCTGCCCCTCCATCACTCCATTCGGGCCTCTGCAGACTTTGCCCAGCACGTTGCCGGTTGAAATGGAGCTTCTGACGCTCCATTTTGGCCAGCAACGTGCCAGGCAAGGCCTGAGGTCCAACTGGGGCGTCGGAGGGGTGCATGCGGCTGAGAGGCTGGAGAGGAGACTTTGCTAGATCCTCACAAGGTCAGTGACCCAGCACAGCAGGTTGGATGGAGGGGGAAGCAATTGCGGGGAGCATGAGGTAGTTCAATGGGTTGGGGGAGGCTCCCCCATGGCCTTCCCCACCCTGAAATTCCTCATGTGCACCTAACGAGCTGCTCATTCGGTTAGTGAATGCGTGGGCAAAAGATGGGAGCGATTCCATTCAAGGTACGAGATTCACTCCCACGAATCCTCGGGTTATGAATGGAATGGGTAGGCTCCGTTACATTTTAACTTGACCACTTATAAAGGGTCAACTCTAGCCACTGTAAAACTCAGCCTACAAAGCAAAAATCTCTTAACCTAAGCAAGAAGACTACTCCCAAATTGAACACAATAGGAAACAAACAGCTTTCTAAAATATGACCCCATATAAAGAGGAAGACTGATAGCAACATGTCATTTATAGAAGAAAACAACAACCAAGACCAATATTCCTGGTATTTACTCCAGCCCACTTCAATGAAGCCCCTCTGGAGCTGAACAATCATTTGCATAATTTCCTCCAGAAGAAAGTATGCAGACACCTATAAAAGAGGCAATATCATTTATAGAAAAGAAACACCTCCTAATGTTCCTGTGACAGAAAGAAAAATATCCCAGACTTCCCTGGGGAAAAAAATGGCAAGTATTGGTGATAGCAAACTCAATTCTCAGGGCAACAGCATCTGTAATCTGCAGACCAGACATTCAATCTAAGGAGGCATGTTATCTCCCTGGAGCAAAAATCAAAGATGTGACTGAAATAATAAACCGAATTGGTGTCGTCAACAAAGCTTCAGTTTCCTAGATCATGGTCTGCATTACCTACATGAAGAGCTCCTGGAAAGGAATGGGCTGCACCTCACAAGTACTGAGAAGACTGTACAGGTCGTTCTCAAACAATTGAGCCCGACATTTATGTTGCTAAGTGAGAAATTTGTTATGTGTGTTTTGTCCCATTTTATGAATTTTCTTGCCACATTGTTAAGTGAATCACTGCAGTTGTTAAATTAGTAACATGATTGTTAAGTGAATCTAGTTTCCCCATTGACTTTGCTTGTCAGAGGGTAGTAAAAAGTGATCACATGACCCCGGGCCACTGCAACCAGGGGTGGGATTCAGCCAGTTTGGACCAGTTTGGTCAAACCAGTTGCTCTGATGATTGATCAGCTGGCCGGCTGGTCCTTTATTCTCTCAGCTGATTCGCTCAGCAGAGCAGATTGCCATGCCTCAGCTGTAGCTACTGTATTATTACATAGAAGGTAAACTGATTGTTTTGAAGCTGAGCACCCACGCGCACGCAATCACCGAACCGGTTGTGAAACCAGTTGAAACCCACCACTGACTGCAACCATCATAAATGTGAATCAGTTGTCAAGCAACCAAATGTAAATCAAATTACTACTTTGTAAACTAAAAAAAGGTGGGATAAACAGTATCGCCACCAGATGGATTTGTAACTGGCTGCAAACAGTAATCAACATATAGTCCTCAATGGAACTACACTCACAAGCAGGGTAATAAGTAGTGGTTTACCACAATGTTCCATTTTAGGACCAGTGCTTTTCTTTTTTAAAAACATTTTTTCATTAAGTTATAAAGTATTATAAATTTCAAAATACAAAAGCAAATAAAAGAGCAGTGAGGAGGGAGGGGAAAGGGGAAGGAGAAGTGAGGAAAGGTAGGGAAAAGAAAAGAAAAATAAACATTGACTTCCGACTCTCTGTTGCAGTAAAATAAGGCATTAACATCAAATCACAACTTTTTGTTTTTCCATAATAATATGAATGTCATTTCTATAAAGATCAATCAATCTAATCTATAAAACCCAAAGTCAAAATTACATAATTTTCCACATTAAACACAAAATTCAGAAGCAGTTTCCATGTGGAAACAAAAGTACTTATGTTCTTTTCTTTAATCAGAATAGTCAGTTTTGCCATTTAAGCCAACTCCATCAACTCCTGCAACTATTCTTCCATAGTAGGTATCAAAGTGTCTTTCCATTTTTGTGCATACAATAGTCTTGCTGCTATCAACATATATAGTAGCAAAGTTCCAAAAATTTTCTCCAATTCTTTTTCCACTAGTCCCAAAAGGAAAAATTCTGGTTTCATTTCTATCTCCATTTTCAGGATTTTCTGTATTAGAGTGTGAATCATACTCCAAATTTTTTTTTTGCTTAATCACATGTCCACCATAAATGATAAAAAGTCATTTCTTCATTTTTATGCTTCCAACGTTCATTTGACATGCCTTTCTACATCTTAGATTGCTTATCTGGTGTTACATACCAGTGATACCCAGTACTCTTCAATATCTTCATAAACTAGCCAATAAGAGAATAGAAGGGGAACTCATCAAATCTGAAAGCTGACAGGAATAGCCAACACCTCAGAAGATAGGCTCAAGATTCAGAAGGATCTTGACAGACTTGAACATTGGGCCGTATCTAACAAAATTAAATTTAATATAGATAAAAGAAACGTTTTACACTTAGACAAAAACAACTGTACAGGTACCGACTAGGTGAAATTTGGCTCAATGCCAGTAACTGTCAGAGGAATATTGGAGTCCTAGTGGACAAACACTTAAATATGAGCCAACAATGTGCGGCAGCAGCCAAAAAAGCCAATTCAATCCTAGGCTGCATTAATAGAAGATAGAATCAAGATCATATGAAATATAAGTACCACTTTACAAGCCTTAGTATGGCCACACTTGGAATACTGAAACCAGTTGTGGTGCCCACAATATAAAAAAGATGTTGAGACTCTGGAAAGAGTACAGAGAAGATGATTAGGACATGGAGGATAAAACATATGAAGAACAGTTGCAGGAATTGGGTATGTCTAATCTAGTGAAAAGAAAAACTAGGGGTGACATGATAACAGTGTTCCAATATTTGAGGGGCTGCCACAAAGACAAGGGGAAGCAATCTTATTTTCCAAAGCACCACAAGGCAAGGCAAGAACCAATGGACAGAAAATAAGGAGGGAAGCAACCTAGAATTAAGGAGAAATTTCCTAATAGTGAGAACCATCAACGAATACAATGGCTTGCCTTCAGAGTTGTGGGTGCCCCTTCACTAGAGGCTTTGAAGAAGAGACTGGACAGCCATTTGTCTGAAATGGTATAGGCTCTTCTGCTTGAGCAGAGGGTTGGACTAGATGATCTCCAAAGTTCCAATCCTGTTATTTTTATGTTGTTCTATGGAATTCAAAATCTATCCATTTTATTTTGATTTTCTGGAAAGAAAAATCTTATTATATTTGTAATAGTCACTAGAGGTCATCTAAAACTACAGATTATTAGGACTGGCCTCCAGCTTCTATGTTGTATTCAGAAGATTTCTTCTGTAAGTGAAGTGCTAATATTTTAATGATGTAATGTTATAATGGCTATTTGAATCCAGTCTGCCTTGTTTTTAATGGTTTTAATTTAGTGTTTTATTTAATAAGCCACCAGTGTCCACTGGAACAGGCAGCTATTGCTATTGCTACAACAAATTGCTATAACAAATTTAATTAAGTAAATTTAATTAAACACTAAATTGGACTTATCCTGAGGTTATCAGAAAATATCTATTGGAGATTTGAGTATCCAATAATCAACATTTGATGCAAAGAAACTCATGCTAACTTTTCCTTATAATTTAAAATAAAATATATACTTAACATATTTTAATTCCTATTGGCAAAAGGTATGCAAAATGTGATATATCCTACTGAGTTCTATTATATTAATTCAGAAGAATACCCACTAAGATTTATTGTACTATTATTCTGCTTTTCTATGTCAGATTGTTAGAAAATTAATTCACCATCCATATGACACGGTGGGCTTACACATAGTGTGGAAAGAAACCTACAAATCACTGGAAAATGTTTTATTTTTGTAACATTATCAGTAACAGTAAAATAGAATCTGAAGGGATCTTACAGGTCTTCTAGTAGAAAGAATGCAGAAAAGAGCAACAAAGATGATTAGGGGACTGGAGGCTAAAACATATGAAGAATGGTTACAGGAACTGGGCATGGCTAGTCTAGTGAAGAGAAGGACCAAAAGAGACATAAAAGCAGTGTTCCAATATCTGAGGGGCTGCCACAGAGAGGAGGGGGTCAATATATTTTCCAAAGCACCTGAAGGCCAGACAAGAAATAATGGATGGAAACTGAACAAGGAGAGTTCAACCTAGAAATAAGGATAAATTTTCTGACAGTGAAAACAATCAACCAGTGGAACAGCTTGCCTTCGGATGTTGTGGGAGCTTCATCATTTCAGACTTTCAAGAAGAGATCAAGCCTTACTAAGTTCAAATGGAACACCAGTTCAGATTCAGTCTTGATAAAGCATTATTGTTCCATCCTTTCATTCCTATGACTGACTCAGTTACTCCATGGAGAATTCTGCCCAAAGAATGAAAATATGGTTGCCTCTTGTGTTTTATTCAATAAGGAATCTGACCCACGCCAAACCATTAAAAAATAAACCCTGCAGTGCGGGGGGGGGGGGGGGGGGGGGGGGGGGGGGGGGGGGGGGGGGGGGGGGGGGGGGGGGGGGGGGGGGGGGGGGG
>JANHFL010008856.1:201427-214728 GCA_032468155.1 Oxyrhabdium leporinum
CAGTACTCTAGGTGTGGTCTTACTAAGGCTTTATAGAGTGGTATTAGTACCTCACTTGATCTTGATTGTATCCCTCTCTTAATGCAACTTAGGATTGTTTGCTTTTTTGACTGCCGCTGCACATTGCTGGCTCATATTTTGCTGGTTGTTCACTAAGACTCCAAGATCCCTCTCACAGTTACTGATATTAAGCCTGGTTTCACCCAGTCTATATGTATACTTTTGGTTTTTCTTGCCTAAGTATAGGACTTTATTTTTCTCTACATTGAATTTCATTTTGTTAGATAGGGCCCAGTGTTCAAGTCTGAGCCTATCTTCTAGGTGTGTTAGCTATTCCTGCCAGCTTAGTATCATCTGCAAATTTGGTAAGTTCCCGTTCTATTCCCTCATCTAAGTCATTTATGTAGATATTGAAGAGTACTGGGCCTAAGACAGAACCTTGTGGTACCCCAGTGCTTACTTCCCTCCATGTAGACTTAGACCCATTAAGGATTACTTGTTGAGAATGGTTTGTCAGCCAGTTGCGAATCCATCTGGTGGCGATGCTATCTATCCCACTTTTTTTCTAGCTTACCAAGGAGAATTTTGAAGAATGAAATAAGATTGGCTTGGCATGATCTGTTTTTAACAAACCCATGCTGACTGCTAGTTAGTACATTACTCGTTCTAGATGTTGGCAGATCTGTTTTTTTATTATCTTTTCCAGTATCCTCCTGGGCATTGATGTTAGGCTGATTGGTCTGTAGTTTCCTTGGTCTGTTTCCCCCCCACTCTTTTTTTTTTTGAAATGGGAACCACATCAGCTCTTTTCCAGTCCTCTGGTAGTTCCCCGGTGCTCCAGGATTTTTGAAAGATGTGGTATTCTAAAGTAGCTTCCCAGCTTTGTTGAACTTTATTCTGGATATTATCAAGAAATTGGAAAGTATTAAATATTTTTGCTTAACATTTTAAATATTAAGTAATGGTGGGTCCCAGTCTTGCCTTTGGCTATAGGTGGCTGCATATAGTCCTATCACACTATGTGGTCACCACTATTGCAGCATTTGCAGCTTTGGCTTTGTGGAGTGCTCACTTCTCTTGTGCTATGGTTATCCTTCTGTCTTCAAATATCTGGCAGTGAATCAACATGTGCCATGTCGATTGATCTTGTGCCAGGGTTTCCCAGGAGGTGGTGTCGATATCCAGGGACTTGAGAGAGACTTTCAGCTTGTCTTTGTGTCGCTTCCTTTGTCCCCCTTGTGATCGCTTTCCTTGAGACAGCTCACCATAGAGGAGCTGTTTGGGAATGCAGTGGTCTGCCATCCTTGCAACGTCTGGGCTTTGATCAGCAGGGTGTGAACTGGTGGCAGGCCTCCTCTGGAGAGGACTTCTGTGTCTGGCACCTTGTCCTGTCACCGGATCCTCAGAAGTCTGCGGAGGCAGGTCGCGTGGAAGTGGTTCAATTGCCTAGCGTGCCTCCTGTATACAGTCCAAGTCCCACTGGCATACATCAGGGTAGTAAGTGCTACTGCCCGGTAGACTTTGAGCTTTGTAGCAAGGCTTATTCCATGTTGATCCCACATGTTGGTCAGTAGTCTGCCAAATGCAGAGTTTGCCTTGGCGATTCTACAGTTGACCTTGATGTCAATTGTCACTGCATGGGAGAGGGTGCTGCCAAGGTACGTAAATTGGTCCATTGCTTGCAGCTTTTGTCCCTTCACTGTGATGGTGGGCTCTTGGTGTTGGGCATTTGGAGCTGGCTGATACATCACTTTGGTCTTCTTTGTGTTGATGAGGAGACTGAAGTTGTCGCATGCTGCTGTGAATTTGTCCACGCTGGCTTGCCTTTCCTGCTCTGATCCAGCATACAGGGCACAGTTGTCAGCAAAAAGGAGGTCTCATAGCACAGTCTCCTGCTTGTGATCTATGCCCATATTATTGTCAATGCCATTAAGACACTACCTACTGAAATCACCCCTGTGTATCTAATTGTTAATTGGCCCTACACAACCCTAGATTTTTATGAGTGAGCATACAAAGTATACATGCATTCACTACTTCTAATTGTGCTACCCATTGTTTTGCACAGGGTTAGTTTTTTCTATATTTTAACTTAGGCTATGTTTTATATGCCTATTTCTTCTTCATTTTTTTAAAAAAAGAAATTTACTGCTTCCTGGCTATCTGTCTTGACATAATTGACACCATTTTTGGTGTTTTGTTATTTGGATTGATATATTGGAGATTTTGTTTTGTTTCTTTTTATTCAGGGTGCCTGCCCAATACAATGTGATTTTTGTGAGCTGGTGTCCACCAGACTTCTATTCCATTTTCCTCCCGAATTGACACTTCTGCGCATTTGGTCCCTGATCCAGATGGTTCAAACTTCCTTCTTTTTGGTGATGCTGAAAGGGCATCTTTTATTTGCCCTTTAGCATCAAAGAGGGAATTATGAGGCGCAAATGACATCGGTTTTGTAATTTGTTAATTAAGATAGTTACTTTGTATTTTAATTTGATTTATTTTATCTCTTTTTAAATGATGTTCAGGTTTATTGGCTTTTAACATTCCTAAACTGATAAACAGGCTGGAGACTAGTTCCAGATAAGAAAAAGTTTGTTAGTACAAATTGGGGTCTGGTTTATCTCTTTTGTGAACTCCAAAACAACCGTTTTCCTTACAACTATGCTCCTTCTAACATCAGACCTCATTTTAATGAACGTGTGTATATAACAGTTTGACTACATGTAACTGATTGCCTATGCAAAGAGGAGGTTACTTTTACCCTGTCCAATCAACTTTCCTGTTGCATTTTCTTTGTTGTGTTAACCATAAAAAGGAGGGAAACATCGGGTTCTGGGTTCTCTTTTTTCCTTTTTCATTGAGAGATCCCATTTATTAGGGTACCCTAATAAACTGCTGTTAAATGATCTTCCAACTCGGTTTATTTGGGAAGGTAAAATGAGGCAGAACCTAGGGCCAAATTTGACTTTCATTGGCTAAGGATTTCAAAAATCTTCAGTGAAGGAGGGAAGGCAAGGTCTCCCTTGCTCCTTCAGAGCTGAATAAAAAAAATACAAGTCCAGTTTCCTTCAGATAATTAGCCTTGGCTGCAGCCTTCTTAAATCCTGATCAGGCATCTTTTAGAAGATTTACATCCAAGGGTCCTACTGGTTACAAGATAATGGCTGTTGACCTCGGAATCTGTCAAGTGGAATAAATCGGAACAGGAAGAAATACTGCCCTTGGGCTGGCAATATATTGGGCCATCCTTGTAAAAATATCCAAACAAGAATGTTTATACAGATTGTCACAAATATATATTCTAGGATGCCAGCCTGAAGCTTCCAAATGATTTGTTCTTCTAGAAATGCAATCTACAGATCTCTCAGTATGCTCTATTGAGAGGGGCAGGGAGACAATGCGGCCATGATACACATCCTGGTCAATCCAAATACCTAGTTTTGCTGCTCAGTCATAGGTTATGGTTACACCTCAGAATTACCCTCCTATTCAGTAGGGGTCAGAGATCAAGGTGGAATTATCACCTTCCCTACAGTACTCAGAAGGCAAGGTTTGTGCACCTTTTAAATACTACATAGACCACTGTTTTTCAGCTTTGGCTACTTGAACATGTGTGGACTTCAACTCCCAGAATTCCCACATTGGGAAAATACTGACGAGGGAATTCTGGGAGTTGAAGTCCACACAACTTCAAGTTGACAAGGTTGAGAAACACTGGAAGAAAGGCCACAGTTTCAGCCATTATCACTGATGTAAAGGTCAGATTCTTACTGCTGGCTACTCACCACTCTCTTCTTTCATTTAGGTTCTTAGAACATAGAATCATGGGACTGGAAGGTACCTTGGAGGTCATCTAGTCCAACCCTCTGCTCAAGTCAGGAGACCTTATACTATCCTGGTTAAATGGAGTCTTGTCGAGTCTTTTCTTGGGAATCTCCATTCATGGACACCCACAATTTTATTCGTACATGCACGAATAAAGCAGCTAAAGTCTTCCATAAAAATCTATTGAATGTCCTTACTCTGCTACTGTTCTGTTTCCATAATAAATTTGATTTGTCTCTGCAAAGGAAGATCAAAAGATGTAACTTATGAATTTCTGCAGTAAGGGAGCAGTATGATGTTCTCTTTGCAAGAAATCCCAGGGGGATCTCTTTAAACTGATCCTGTCTACTCTCATAAAAAAGTTTCTCTGAGCACTGTTAGTGCATTGACAGTTGCACCATATGCTGCTCTGAAGACTGTCTTCTTATCAGTTCTTTAATTACTGCAGTGGGCTAAGGGGAAGACACCATCCATGCATTTATTTATGATGCCATTGCATACTTGTATCTTTCAAGCAGGGATGAACCACTTAAGAACCTCCAAATGAGGTTCCCATTCTGAACTGAATTTCCCACCATGTTGAAAGAAGCAGCAGATGATAGTAGTAATACAGTACAGCCCTCAATTAAAGATTGTAGTTAAAAATACAAAGAATCCTGCCCCAACATACATACGAATTCTAGCCCCACCTACATTTGTAACCTCATTCCATGTACTAGCTTTCTCCATCAATTTGGAACTTATGGTAGTACAAATGCAGCTGTCTTCAGCTCTTTAAAAAACCCACATCATCTCCAAGCATCACATTGCAGCTGTAGAGGGTAGCCATACAGATTAGTCCTTAACTTATAACCTTTCATTTAGTGATAGTTTGAATTTACAACAGCACTGAAAAAAGTGGCTCATGACCAGTTTTCACACTTACTAACTTGCTAATCTAGATGAAATGTTAATATATAATGCTACTCTATGTATGATATGCCATATAATAAATAAAAATGACTGTTGCAGCATCTCAGTGGACATGTGATCAAAATTTGGGCACTTGGCAATTGGCATTCATTTATGACAGTTGCACTGTCCTGAGTCATGTGATCACCATTTGTAAACTTCCCAGGTGGCTTCTGACAAGTAAAGTCAATGGGAGAATCTATATTTGCTGAATGACTGCATGATTCACTTAACAACTGCAGTGATTTGCTTAGCAACTATGGCAAAAAAGGTTGTAAAATGAGGCATAACTCATTTAACAACTGCCTTGCTTAGCCACATAAATTTTGGCCTAAGTTGTGGTTATAAGTCGAGGAATAATTGTACTATCTAAGAAAAAAGACACACAGTTGTTTTAAAAAGCCACAGAGGTACAGCATTCAGTGCATTTTGCAACATCATTTTGAACATGAATCCAAACCAATGCTCAGCTTTATTTGTTATTTATGCTTTTTGCCCCTTGTAGTATTTTTTTCTGTTTATTGATTTGAAATAATTCCTGAGAGTTACATTGTTAAACTTGAGCATGTGTTTGAATTAATACCTTCTTTAAAACTTAAGTACCTTTGGGGTTCCTGTCTGAAGATCAAAATTCATAGGATTTATGAGTCATTCTCACACACGTGCACACATTCAGCATATACTGGGTCTGGGTCGATCTGACTTAAAACTGCATTTTTGAGTTAGCTGCAATCAAGGTTCCTATTTCTATACTGTAGTTTCTCCAAAGTTGCTTTTGCATTTTGAGCCAAGAAACACATTAAAAACCAGAAATAAATCTTGAAATACAGCAGTTTACAAAAAGCATAAGGAAAATATCTTTTGCAAATTGCCATTCTTCTCTGAAGGTGAAAGGAGGAGAGCTACCTTAAAGTGGCTTCGCCTGCAACCTAACAGACTATTAAACAAAATTGCACCATAATATACAGACTATGTTTTCTATTTAAAGTGTAAAGATTATATCTTGCTTGATTACTGGTACAGGTGAAAGGCATCTGACAGCTGCATAACAAATGAGTAAGGTAGATGTAAGCAATGTATGTCAATGTACATTTCTTGACCCTGGGAGTTCACATATCCCAAGTGCATTTGGAGATTTCCCCTCCCAATAAGATGATACATACTGTAACATTTGCTTTTGCAAACTTTGAAAATTACTTGAAAAACTCATACATAAAAATGACTTTTCCCCTCCGGAGTGGGAATCAAATTGGAAATAGTAACCTTTCAGCAATATTCTGTTTCATCTTCTCTTGATAGGAAATGACCCAAAATACCCTTATGTTTTTCAGCATGCATGAATGCTGAAAAACTCTGTGGGATTTCTCAGAAGCTTCCATGCTAGGGAATAAGATTTTAACACCAGTCCATACCAGCAGACCAGGTGCACTTGTATTTACAGGTACCAAACAGGATGTATTATGCGAGGCTGGCCATGCCAGCCTAGTGCACAAAGAGGGAGTGTCATATATATGGTTATATGCATAATGTTTTATTTATTTGTTTATTTTTGTCATGTTTATATAATGTATATTGGAGGTGGTGACCCTTTAAAAGCTGTATGGAACGAAATTTTATTTTAATGTTTGCCGATTAGTATACATTTATACTAATATACCGATCCTCCAGTTAGGAGCAACAGCTAGTTGCAGGGAAGCCGAGCCGTTGGGAGGAGGGAGGGAGGAGGTGAAAGAGGCGGCTGCCCAAGGTTCGCCTCGTCCTTCGCCTCGGTTTGGGCAGGGCTCCGCCCAAACCCGTTTAGAGGACGGACGCTTCAGAGGCTGCAGACCAGGGGGAGAGGGGGGAAGCGGAGGCCGCGCGCGGTGGTAAGGCGAGGTTGGCAAGTGTGCTGCTGCGTGCAGATCTGCCGCCCGCCTCACAATGGCCTCCGGCGCCCCCAGGACCGGCTCGGCCGCTGTGCCGGTTTGGCGGGATTTCTCCGTCTTGGCAGAGGGAGGCGACCCGGGAATGTACCAGGAAATGTGCAAGATGATCGCGCAGCTCACCAAGGTAAAAGCCGCGCGTTGGAGAGGAGTCGCGCGAGCTGCTTCTGCCTGCAAACTTGTGGCCGGGTGGAAGAGAGAAGTTAATAGCAGCCGCCGAGCTGCCTGGGCGTGGGAACGAGGCGCGCCCACTGGCCACGGGGCCCCTCTCGGCCTCCTCAGGATCAACGCGGCCCCTTCCCGGAGACGGCTCCCCGGCTGTGCCCGGGGAAAGGTTGCAAGGGGGGCTTTAAGCCTTTGCAAAGCTCCTTCCCCATTGCAAGAAATGCAGTTCCCACCCATGCTCCCTTCTCCCTACTCTAGTTCGTGTAAAGGCTCTCCAAGAGCTCGACTCGCTTGTGGCCTTTGTGCAATGGGCTTTCCTGCCCCGTGCGAGCTGTCATCGGGAGTAGAGGCTCTGCCCTACCCACAAGGGAAAGACAGGGACGGAGCCCTGCCCCATGGCCCGTAGCAAAGTACGACAGCGCGCAATGACAGCAAAGGAAAGGGGTACCGTCCCAGAGTAGTGTGGTGTGATATGGCGGGTGCGTGTTCCGCGTGTAGCCCCGGGACGCGTTTGCAGGGCGAGATATGACTCACTTGAGGGTTTTTGCAAGGCTGTTGGGCAGACCCTTGTGCGAGAAAAATGGCAAGCGGTATGAGCTCTTGAATAGCACAAGCATAGAAAGAGAACATAGGAGCTCTGAAGAGGGCAACGTATTTCTAAGTCCCAACAATGCAAATTACACAACATATTTTCCTGTCCCAACAATGCAAATTATAGCAAGACAGATCCTAAGCAGCGTTCAACAGTCAGTCAAAATAATGAGGTCTTAGGAGCTCAGCAGACACAATATCCAGATTTTTTAAGAATTTCCCTACTCCTGCTTCCCAGTAGCATGGATACTGGTTAATTATTTTAATTTGATACTTTTCTGTGATTTTTCTTATCAAGGTGTTGAAACTGTTCAAATAGTATAACACCACCAATTGGCAGTATAGAGGTAGTTCTCAACTTAATAACCATTCGTTATTCAGCTGTATACAACTGTAGAAAGTTAGCACCCATCCCTCTCCTAGAAGAATGAAATATTTTGAGAAATATTAAGAAGGCAGAATATTATATTTCCCTGGATGAGAAATGGAGAAACATGTTTTTTTTTAGAGGGAGAAAGCAGTCCCCAGCTTTCTTAATAGCCCTTAGCAGATGTCAGCACTTAAGAGGTAAAGGCATAGATGGTTCTATTTCAGGGCTGTCAAACTGCCGGTACATCGGCCGGATGCGTCACTCATTGGCCACGGCCATGCCCGGTTTAGCAAAGGGGAAAAAAGTCCCATTATGTCACGTCACGTCACATCAAGCCGCCGTGACAACTTGAGTTTGATACCCCTGCTCTATTCATAAGCAAATACCCTCACCCAAGATCCTACATAGGATATTTTGAAATTCCCTGCAACAAGATCTGAACAAAGGTAGGATTAGTACTCAGTCACAACAGGAATTGCTCAATGCCCCTTCATTGCATCACTCTCAGAAACGTCAATCAAGCGTAGCTCAGACAAACACCTAGGATTTGTACTTTGATTATAGAGCCAGGTATGACCAGTGGTTCGCACTGGTTTGGGTGAACCAGTAGCTAACTTTTTCTTCAGTTTGGCGAACTGGCTGATTCCACCACTGGCTGGGCCCCCCTTGCCCCTCCCCTCCCAGACACTCCTTGCCTGGCCTGAGAAGGTAAGGCCAATGGCGGGGGAGGGAGGCCAGCTCCAGGCCCGCTGTGCTCAGCTGAAAGGCCATCTCGGGAGGGGAGGGAAGGAACACAGTGATGCTCAGTTGCCTTTCAGGCTCTTGGCTTTTGTGAGGCCCGAGAGTAAGCGCCTGGTCGGGCACACAGCCCTCTATGATAGAGCCCTTCCTGGGGAGCAAAGCCTTGGACTACCAAAGGCCTTGAGTGGGCCCGAGCACCTTGCCCTTCAGATCCTGACACTCCTGGCTGGTGGGCAGGCAGATGGCCTGGGGCTCCACGTGCACACCTCGCCGCACCACAGCCGATTCAGCCCCATTGCGACGCTCTCTCCCGAACACTGCCCACCCGCCAGCCGGGCTGGCCCGGAACAGGAGCGTCTCCCTGTTGTGGGCTGGATGTGGGATCTGAGGTGGAGGGGAGGATGAGCGGGGGGCAGCTGCCTAGAGGCCCCACAAAAGCCAAGAGCTGGCCTCGCTGTTCCCCCTGAGGCAGCCCGCGCCCTCCCTTCCCCGCCATTGGCCTTACTTTCCAGCCCGTAGGGCTCGCATGCTCTGCTCACCGCAGCTGCCTGCAAAGGTAAGGTTGACAGCGACCTGCACCTGGACATCCTCTTGGCCTATGACAAACTCAAAAGGCCCCGATCTTTACACTGGAGAAGGGTAAGGGAAGCTTTCTTGGCGCAGGAATGTCGCTCGGGCACTCCCCTCGCCGCCTGTCTCCGCCTGTTCATGGTAGAGCAATTCCTCCCTTGCTGGGCATTAGCCAAGGGGAAGCATCCGGAGCAGGATCTGGCAGGGAAGCCTTGCGCAGAAACACAGGGCCTGAGAGGCGAGTTGGAGACGGAAGAAAAGCGACCTGGGAGGGTCTCTCTCTCACCGATCCCCGGTTTATTGGGGAGATGGAAGGGACAAGAAGCCTGCATTGCAACACCCAGGGGAGCTGCACCTGAGAGAGCTTGGCGATGCCATGGAGCGCAAAATCAATTTTCATTTCTTTGTGCAAAAAGGGGTGGGAGAAGAGCACATGGGCTGTGGCTTGCTAGTACACGATCCCCATAGCGGCCGGATTGCAGGGCGATGCAGCCCTCTAAGTCAGGGTTGTCAAACTCAAGGCCCTTAAATGGTGCTTATATCCAGCCTGCGGGACTGGCCTGGAAATATCAAAGGACCGGCCCACAGTGCTTCTGGCAGCTAAACTGGGCTGCATGTGCCCCCCCACACCTTATTTCACCCTTCATGACCTGCAGCACTCTGCTGGCTGAAAATGGGACAAAAAATGGGCCCAAAATAGGCTGAAAAGTGGATCAAAAATAGGCCTAAAAATGGGGCAAAATATGGGGCAAAAATGGCCCAAAAACAGGCCACACAGCCTGTTTTTGGCTGGCAAAGTGCTGCAGGAGGCCATGGGGGGCAAAAATGAGGCACAGAGGGGCCGCGTGTGGACAGCAGGGTGCTGCAGGAGGCATCCGTCCCACCACTACCACCACCCCGCCACTAGCCCACAGAGGAGAACTACAATGCTGATCCTGCCCTCGAAGAAATCCAGTTTGACACCCCTGGTCTAAGTCAAAACAGCTGGTTTACCAACTGTTTTTGAGCTTAGCCTAACACGCGAGTAGAGGTGCGAAGCTGGACCGGCTGCATGTCAGCCTGGCTGCGGTTAGGAACACAGCCAGGGCTAGCTGTCTGTCCCCAATGGGGCACTTTCCAGTGGCATCTTACTACAGTGCCCATCACTCTGTCTCCCAGCAAGTCGGTTAATTAGTGTACAATACATAGGTCTGGCTTAGGGGGGTCTCAGGATTAAAGGCACTTTGATGGGATAGTTCCAGGTTTTCAATCGGGGCACCTCCTTTTTTGATAGACGCCTGTAAGAAAGGGGGATTTCCAAGGAGTAGAGAAGTCCTCATCATCATTTTTACCCACTTAAATTCATTTTTACCCACTGAAACTCAACGTGGAGAACATACTTAATGCTGCTTCCACTGTTTTCCCCACAACATCAACCTTGTGAGTTGGGATGGGCTGAGAGAGGGATTGGTTTTTGGTCTTACCTTCTCAGGCCAGGCAAGGAGTGGTTGAGAGGGGAGGGGAGAGGCCGAGCGAGGCACCCTTCGACATGAGTGATGTCAAGTTGGCCACGCCCTCTGAATCACATGACCACGCAGCCATACCTACCCAGCCGGTCATTAGAGCAGAGAACCGGTTGTTAAATTATTTGAATCCCACTACTGGCTATGACTCCTACATGGCCCCATGGGAGTCTGACAATAGCCAAAAATACATGTTCTTACATAGGACAGGAAGCTCAAGTGCAAAGCCCAAGAGAAGGTATCCCCCCCCCTCTCAACTCCATGTGGTCAGTTGCCCAGAACCTATGTGGTTCTGCTTCATCATTAAACCATCTTTCCAATCAGCCTGCATGTTTCCAGTGTTTTTCTCCCTACTTGGAACTGAACCAGATTGATATTTCTTTCCACACAATGGCCCCTAAATACTGACTTATGACTGTTTCTCACATAATTGCAGGTCCCTACGGTCAAGTGATTCAAATTCAGTCACTTGGAAACTGGCTCATATTTATGATGGTTGTCCCATGGTCATGTGATCACCTTTTGAGACCTAACAAGAAAAGTGAATGGGGAAGCCAGATTCACTAAACAGCTATGTTACTAACTTACAAACTGCATTGATTCACCTAACAACTGTGATAAGAAGGGACATAAAATGGGGCAAAACTCACTTAACAACTGGCTTAGGCTCAATTATGATCGTCAGCCAAGGACTACCTGTATACTTTAAAAGTCAGAAGTTCAGTTTCTGTTGTTTCTTTTAAGTTAAATTGTTATGCTACCCTCCGTTAAAAGAATGCTCCACTTATATTTATCTGTCTTCTGTCTCAGCGCAAAGTATCCTAAAATACAAACAAATAATTGGTTTTAATTGTCTTTGCCCGCTCCCTTGAAATCCCAGATTCCCCCTCCCCCCTGCTCTTCTTTATTCTATATGTTTAGGATAATTTTCCATGATTCAGATGCAATTTTTCAGCCAATAAATTGGTTCACTGGGCTATGAATTGTGGGTAGTAGTTCCTGTATGAATACAGTATTGAATCAAATTACAACTCCAATCTTTTTGCCAGCTCTTTGAGGCCTCCAATTCTTGCGAGTGGTCATAACTCAGTGATTAGTCCTGACTAGACTGCATTGACTATGGCCATTTCCTTCTTAATGATTTACAGCATCTTATCTTGTCACAACCAGTTGTTGTGCCAGTAAGACTTGCCTTCATTACTGATCTATTGCCACTGTGCAAATTTGCCAGTGCTAAAAGAGGCTGTAAGTCTTTTGAGAAAAAATGTAGGAGTAACATTCCCTTTGGTCTTTGTTCTGTTTTTGAGAAATAAAAGTTGTGGGAAGAGATGCTTCTGCAGAGACCATGGTAACGAGTGATGCCATTGCAGCACTCAGCTTCACCAGCCAAAATACAGTGACAATCTTGTACCGTTGGATTGATTTGTCTGCGCATTTATATACATGTACAGTATATAAATATATTGACTGAAAGACAGTGAATAATTCACAAGCTGACTTGAATAGCTTGGATTTCCATATGCATTCACATTTTCATCTGTACCTGAAGGCTAAAATGAGTGCTCTCAAATTAATTCCTTTCTTCCTAGCAGTTGTATTCATGTTCTAGCAATGTGCAATTAAAAGATATTAAAAATTTTGCACTTATTCGTGTGCCCCCCCCCCCAGATGGGCATACATATAATTTAATTGTCATACATATAATCTAAGTGCATCTAATTATTTTCTTGTGGAGACAGGGCCTCTGTTTATTAGAAGTAATTTACAATTTGCAGATCACTATTCCAGAAACTAAGTAGGTAAAGTATCCTGCATACTACTTGGAAATGTTGGAGAAATTGTAGAATCTAGTATGTAGGTCTGTCTTTGATGCAAAACATATTGCATGACTCAAATCTAACACTAACAATATAACAGAGTTGGAAGGGACCTTGAGGTCTTTTAGTCCAACCCCTTACTCAAGCAGGAGACTAGTCTATACCAGAGGTGTCAAACTCAATTTCATTTGAGGGCTGCATCAGCATTATGGTTGCCCTCAAAGGGCCAGTTGCATTTAAGACCTCACAGCGGTCTGGTGGGCATGGCTGGGTAGGCGTGGCTATGTGGTCACAGCCAGGTTTCTGTGACTGGGTGGGTGTGGCTGGGTGAGTGTGGATGAGCAAGCATGGCCGGCTTAATGCCGCACACTGGGTGCAGCTGATTCAGGACTGCCGGGTCAGGACGGAACAAATCGCACCGGCTAACTCGATGTGAGGACAATTAGGTGCCCCACAAGCTCCTTGCCTCCCTAAACTGCTGGCAACCAAGTGTGTGCATGCACGCGCACACACACACACATGCCCCACATTCTAAGTTTGGGGACTTTTATCCACAGAGGAAGGAGAGGGCCTTCTCCCCAAGGCCAGACATGATTGGCAGTTTGCAACTCAGTTGTGGATAAGTCTCCAAGCTTGGAATAATGTGTGTGTGCACGTGTGTGCACAGCACGTTAAAGGGGATGTTTTTCTCAAAATTGCAGACATTGTTAGTGATTCCCTGTCCGGTGCGCCCCCAGCAAAGCAGGAGGGGGAGGACAATGCTGCTGCATGTAGAAGCATGGAGGAGAAAGTTTGCAGGAAGCAGTTTCCTCTGAGTCCAACTTCTGCCTTGACAGATCTCTGG
>JANHFL010008858.1:0-10408 GCA_032468155.1 Oxyrhabdium leporinum
CTATCTATCTATCTATCTATCTATCTATCTATCTATCTATCTATCTATCTATCTATCTATCTATCTATCTATCCTTCCTCTCCCTCCCTCCAATTTACTCCACAAATGTTCACGCTGCGTCCACAAAGGCCCCTTTCTCGCCTCCGGGCCCTCTGGAGTAAATGGCTGGGGGTTGGGTGGGGGTGTTTGCTGGCCACTGAGCAATCCCGGGGAAGCCACGCAAGCCACCTTTCTTTTTCTCCCAGGGGGGCTGGAAGGACTACATGACCATGGAGGAAGGAGATGCCCCTCCTCTGCCCGAAGAGCCGGGCAAAGAGCAGAACCCCGCCTGAGGGGCACGGAGAGAAGCCCCCAGCCCACCCCAGGCTTTGGCTCTTCCCGGGGGCCAAATGGAGGCCCAGCACTTCCCTGCAGCCACTCCCGACCTGGGACACTCCCTTCCTCGCTTCTCACGTCAGCCAACTCTCCTGCACACCCGATCAATAAAAGTGGAATTTCTGGAATTTTAGCTCGTCTGTCTGGCGGCTCAGCCCAACTCGAGGGGCCCGTGGAACGTGCGGGGTGGAGGGACTCGTTTGCCCGGGAAAGGCTGCCCCCGATGCCCAGTCCTGGCTCTGGGTCCAGAGGCAGACGGGCCTGGGCGAGGCAGCCCTGCATCTCTGGGTCCTTCCCTGGGTTGCTGTTTTCCTGGGGTGGGAGAGAACTGGCTGGCTTTTAGGGGAGCATATGGTGCCAGAGCAGAGTAGAGCAGAAAAACCTGTGGGGTGTCCCCCCTTGTCTAGGTACCTCTCTTCTCCTGAACCCCACACGAGGTTGCCTCCCCCAAATGGGACACCCTCTACTCCCCCAACAAAAGCTGGCGAGACGTCCGTGCAGGAGACCTCTGGTTTATTATCCGTCAATGTTTTCCACCCCTGCTTCCTTCCTCCCCGGACTCTGATGTCAGCACGGCCTGGCCCGGTGGATTAAAGGGGGGGGGGATGTCAGGTACCTGCTCCAAGGCAGGCCTCTCCCGTGGCTTAGGGCCAGCTCCCTGCTGCTGGCTCTCCTTGTCCTGAATGAGGGGAGGCTGGGGAGGCTCAAAGGCACCGGGGCCTAGTCCTGCCTCAACCGGCTTCTGTCCCGGTCCCCGACTCTGATAAAGCTGTGGCTTGATGCCCTAAACACAGTCGTGGCCTTTAGGAAGCGGCAGACAGTCCTTCCTGGAGGGGTCATGCCCCCCTCTGGTTGGTGCATAGAATTGAGGGGCGCGCGTAAGCTCTCCAGCGGCTGACGGGGCTGCCGGGCCGGGGGGGGGGGGCGCTGCTCCGCAGACAGACCGCGCAAGGGGTCAGGAGGGGCTCCAGGCCGGCCCCTTCTCCCATACTGACACGCAAAGGCACTGGGGTGAGAGTAGGGGTGGGGGTCAGCTCTCGGCCTCCGAGGTTTCGGCATTCGCCTCACACCGGCATGGGCATCTCATTGTACTCGTCCACCCCTTCCCTCTCGTCCAGGATGGGCTCTGCCTCAGCTGCGTCCATCTGCAGGGGGGAGAGAGAGAGAGAGAGAGGGAGGCATGGGTGGTGGGCTTGGCCCCCTCCAGGACTGGCCCACACCCCCTGCACACCTCTGTCCCCCAAACTTACACACTTCATCTCCCGCTCCGTGAAGATGCGGCTGAGCAGGCACAACCGGAGAGGCACGGTGAGGATGAGGATGAAAGGAAAGGCGAGTGAGGCCACGGTGGACATGACTGCCCAGAGCACGGCCAGGCAGGCCAGCTGCAGGAGCGTGAACAAGTGCATTCGCATCGTGCGTACCTGGGGAGGAGGGAAAGGAGGCTGTGTCGGGTGGGCCTCCACCCCTGGGCCCCCCACCCCAGACCTCATTCCTGGCAAGCACCAAGGCTGGGTTGGGAGCTGGAGGTAGGAAGGTATTGGCAGCCGCACCTGCGACATCCCACACACACGTAGACAGAGCTTTGGGGTTGGGTTGGCTCTGGGAGGTTTTGGAGTACACCGACCTGCTTGTATGTCAAAGGGAGCATGACAAAAGCGGCCGTAGCCATGAGACATACCCCCCAAACAGATGGCTCAGCCACGAAACAAAGCCAGCAGATCTATAAAAACCAGGTGTGGTGGAAGAGGCTTAAACTCAAGGTAAACACTTTGTAAAAAGGAAACCAGTTTTGGCTGGAAAAAGGGTTGCAAAGGGAAGGGAGCGGAGCCCAGGTGCGCAGGGAATGTGCCAGCTGCCTCCAGGCGCCAGAGCAAGCAGATCTGGAAAAGGCCAAAGGGGCAGAGGCTCCCTTGGAAAGGGTTTGGCAAAGGCAGACCACCCCAAGTTCAGCCAAAGGAGACCAGCTGGGCGCAGACGCCTGTGCCAATATCATCACCGACAGGGTGGCACCCAGAGCAGAGTCTGACACTCGCAAAAAAGACGGAGGACATTGGCTTTGCAGGGAGAAAGGAAGGAACGGGAAAGGAGGGCCAGAGAAGAGTTTAGGGGGCGAATAGACCGACTTGAATCACATCACAAAACAGGCGCTCTCTACAGATGGATCCGAAGGACCCACACACCTCTCCCCTTCCAGATGCAGGGACGGCCCTGCGTCTGGAGAGCCTGACCTTCTTGACATAGGGCACGTCCGGGTGGTGCTTGGGGGGCATGAGCAGCAGGTGGAGGCGCTCGTAGAACTGGATCCCGTTCAGCGAGGTGACGCCCATGTAGAGGAAGATGCCGAAGAGCACTGCCAGCGGAATCCTGCGCAGCAGATCCCCGATCACGATGGACAAGCCTGGTGGGAGGGGCAAGAAGGATGTGCTGAGTTTCCCCCAGCCCCGCAGCAGCCCTCCTTCCAAATCCAGCAGCCAGAGTGAGCAGCGAGGCTGTGGGGGCAGTCAGCTGTGCCAGTCAACCACCCTACAACTAACGGGGGAATAGAGCGACTCACCCACGAGGAAGGCCACCAGCAGCCCGGTGACACGCTGCTCCTTCACCTCCTGGATTTTGGGCTTGTCCCCCGGAGCCACGGCTTTGCTCATGACAGTAAGGGCGTTGGCGTGTGTGACGGAGCGCACTGTGGCAGCCGCCAGCCACGGCAGGCCGAAGAGGGCGCAGAAGCCGCCCATGGCCACGATCAGCAGCAGGTCCAGGTGGAAGCCGGAGCCCTTCTGCAGCTTCCGCTCCTTCTTGCTGATGATCAGCCTGGGAGAGGGGGAAGTGGCGTAGGTGTATGTGGCGTGTGTGTGTGTGTGACTCTTCTCCACATGTGCCCCAAAGACTGGTGGGGGGCAGGAAGAGGACCTCCGGCCAGCAACACTCACGTGGTGATCTGCGTTTCCATGAAAATGAGGATGAAGACCAGCACAGCGGGCAGCACACTGGCCACCATCATCCACACCGGGAAAGCCTCGCTGCTGCCCAGAGGGTTGATCACCCAGCCTCGCTTGCCGGGGGATGTGACCGAGAAGCCGCTGGGCACCGACAGTTTCTGTGGGGGGCAGAAGGAGAAAAGAACTGGGCAAGGGGGGGGCTGAGTAAAAGCGAAAGGGGCAAGCCGGGGCTGCTCAGGAGTCGGGCCAGGACCTCCTGCGAGCCAGCCAGGGGGCACGTTTGGGGAGGGGGCTGCATGGTTGCACCTCCCTCGTGGGGAAGCCCTAAGGGGACCCGAGGACCCCTTCTCCTACCTGAGTGTAAGTGTCCTGAATGCTGGAATCCATCAGCACCATGAGAAGGATGGCGATGGGCACCCCAAAGTCTCCGATCACCCGCCGGACCTGCCCGGAGAGACCTGCTCAGCCACAGGAGCCTCTGAGTGCGCATGAAGTCTTGAGCCTCCTCCCCTGCAGCGCTGCTTCTGTTTGCTGACAACAGTCTCCCCCAGACCCTCCCCACCTCCGGGACCGGTACAGGCCACGCACCCGGCCGGGGAAGAAGCGGCTGTTCTTGAACTTCCGCAGGAAGAAAGCGATGAAGAAGGTTCCGGCCATCAGCACCAGCGAGAGGAGGGCCGTGTTGGGCTGGCCGGTCATTTCCGAAGCGTCACGGCTGATCGTCCCATTCTCTCGTCCCGGAAGGCCGCTGGTGCCGTTCCCACAGCCATGCAGCGGGTGTGTCTGGAAGATCTGTGCAGGAGGAGGGCCAAAAGGAGTTTAGGCGTCACCTGGGAGAGGAACCTCTGGGCCACCGTTGCCACCAGGGGGCGCCTTCTCTGCCTGCCCGAGTTTCAGTCCATGTCCCCCTTCCCGTGTCTTGGCCGTGGGGCCCCCTCCCCGCTCCGGTCACCTTGATGAGCTTGAAGAAAGTCTCGTAGATGAAGATGAGGGAGATGAGGAAGGCGAAGATCTCTTGGGTGAAGCGGGAGACGAAGCGCACCAGAAAGCTGCCCTCGAAGGCCACAATGGCCAGCACGATCAGGACGAGCCAGAAGCCGATCCAGACGCGGCCCACCAGGTACTCCAGGCCGTGCGAGGTGCAGAACTGCCCGTGGGCAAAAGGACAAAGACTCCGAGGTCCAAGGGCTGCCTCCCTGGGATCAGGGAGGAGCGACGCTGCGGGGCCCTGCTCCCCAGGGGCCGAGAGTGGCCTAGGGAATGCGGCAGAGGGGCTGCGGCCAAGCGGATGCCCCTCCGCTGGGAGACCGGGAATCTGGGCAGCCCCCCAACTCACCGTGAAAAAAGCTTCCTCAAAAACCAGGAGGGGCCCTGAGAAGCCGATGATCAGGAGTGGCTGAGCCCCCAGGAGGCAGAAGAGGACACCCTGGATGGCCGTGGAAATGATCAGCTCCGAGACCCCAATTAGCCCCTCGGTCTTCTCCCCTGAAAGAGACGGAGGGGGGGAGCTGAAGCTCAGGCGGGCCCCCAGCCCCAGCTCCCTTGCAGCCAGACCCAAGCCTGTAGAAGCCAGGGGCTCCGCTTCACCTAGAGGAGACAGCGGTGGAGCCCAGGCTCAAAGGACCCTGAGCCCAAACTCCCTTGCCTCCCCCCCGTGGCCCTGCAGAAGCCAGGGGCCCCCCTCGCTCACCCAGCAGCCCCCCAAAGGTGATGGCGGGTGAGAGGGCCGCAAAGTAAATGAAGATGACAGCCGCCAGGCACTGAGGGTCCAGGGCATCTCGGAAATCGCTGAGATACTTGGGGTAACGCCGACGGACATCCCGGACAAGCCCCCCAAAAGGTCGGCCGGTGCGTTGAAGAGGGTCAGCCTCCAATTCTTCTTCCTCCTCCTCCACCTTCAGCTTCAGCAACGCTGGGGGGTGCAAATGGGGAATCAGTGAGGGGGGCCTGCCAGACGCCCACATCTCACCCCACTTTGATCACAAGGGTCTTGGGCCAATCCGCACTCAGCATGTCCCAGAAGAGACCTCGGTCTGCCCTCGGTGTGGACAGAAGCAGCAGAGGAAGCAATGCAGATGGCCGAAGCCGAAGCAAGGGTCTGCAGCCCCCACCCCCCCCACCCCTTCCCTGCCTACCTTTCTCCTCTGGCGATTTGGGCTCCAGGGCCGCCCCGGCCATCAGCCGCCGTTCCTGCTCCTCCCTCCGGCGCAGCATCTCCCGCTGGAAATGCGCCACGCTCCGCAGCAGCTCCTCACCCTGCACCTCCGAGGGTGGCAGCACCACGCTGCAGTCCAGGAACTCGTTGATGGCCTGCAGCAAGTCGTGCCGGTCGTCGGCCAAGTAAGCCGCTTCGTGGAATTGCTGGGGACCAAGTGCAGAAGGAGACGGTTGCAGAGCGAGGATAACTCATCGCAGCCAGCTCACTGCAGCCAACTCACCACAGTGAGTTGGCCATGAGGAGTTGGCCATGGAGGGGCAGCCATGAGGAGTTGGCCATGGAGGGGCAGCCATGAAGAGTTGGCCATGGAGAGTTAGACATGGAGATTTGGCCATGGAGAGTTGGCCATGGAGGGCTGGCCATGGTGAATTGGCCATGGAGAGTTGGCCATGGAGAGTTGGCCATGGAGAGTTAGGCATGGAGATTTGGCCATGGAGAGTTAGGCATGGAGATTTGGCCATGGAGAGTTGGCCATGGAGCGTTGGCCATGGTGAATTGGCCATGGAGAGTTGGCCATGGAGTTGGCCATGGAGAGTTGGCCATGGAGGGCTGGCCATGGAGAGTTGGCCATGGAGAGTTGGCCATGGTGAATTGGCCATGGAGAGTTAGGCATGGAGATTTGGCCATGGAGAGTTGGCCATGGAGCGTTGGCCAGGGTGAATTGGCCATGGAGAGTTGGCCATGGTGAATTGGCCATGGAGAGTTGGCCATGGAGTTGGCCATGGAGAGTTAGCCATGGAGGGCTGGCCATGGAGAGTTGGCCATGGCAAGTTGGCCATGGAGAGTTGTCCAGCGAATTGTCCTAGACCCCTCCGGAAGGCGCCCAGTGCCGCGTTCCAGTAGGGATCGTACCTTGTCGGACATCAGGGTAGAGATGGAGCGCCCGATCTCATGGTAGTCCATGTTGGCACTGCTGGGGCCCAACAACACAAACAGGAACCGCACCGGGACTGGCACCTCCAGGACGGCGTCTAGCTGGGCAGCCTCCTGCAGCCGCACGAAGGCTATGGTGGGCTGGTCCAGGAACTGCACGCAGCCTGTGGGGAGAGGATGGCTGTGTGGAGGTGTCCGTCGAGGCCTGCCCCTCCCCAAGCCCTCTCCGGGGCTAGAGTACCGCCCAGCAGCCAAATTTCCTTACCAACAAGCACCACGGTGGCTTCGGCGTTGTCTGGAATCTTCTCCAGTAACTTCAGCTCATGTTTTGACTTGGAGCGAGTGATGGTGCCGGACAGAACAGGGGAGGCCACCTCCTTCTGCAGGGTCTACAGGAGGGGAGGATGGGATGTGGAATCCATTGGCTGGTGGACACCCCCCCAATGCCCCTCCCAGACACCCCTCGCCCCTTCCCCGGCCCCGAAACCTAACTCCCTCCCAGTAAGAAGCCTACAAATACCAGAAGCACAGAGTTGGAAGGGACCTTGGAGGTCATCTAGCCCAGCCCCCTGCTCAGGCAGGAGACCCTTACAGTATAAAAGAGTTGGAAGGGACCTTGGAGGTCATCTAGTCCAACCCTTCTGCTCAGGCAGAAGACCCATAGAGAATTACAGAATCAGAGTGGGAAGGGGCCTTGGAGGTCATCTAGTCCTCCAATGGACAGGAAGGCCTATACCATTTCAGACAAATGGTGGGGGCGGGGGGCTTGAGCCCACCTCCCTGATTGTCAACATCCAGCTATGTAGTCCTCTCTGAGCTGGCTCGTTTTCTTGCAGACGTTTCACTGCCAAGCGAGGTAACATCGTGAGCGCTGGAACGGGCGGTGGGTTTGGTCTCTAAGCCCCCTCCCTTCTGGCACCGATGATGTAACCTACTTGGGTCACGAAACGTCTGCAAGAGAACCACCAATCTCAGAGACCACCCGGGACCCCTCCCGGGTCACCCCTGAGCTACAAAGTCTCTATCGCTGCAGTTCGTTTCTTCCGACAGCTGCGCTCTACGGTTGGCGGTAGACTCGAACCCGGGTCTGCTCCATCCTAACTTCGGATCTCCTTCGGCCAACCAGCTGGAAGGCCAGCTGCCACCTCGCCCCCCCCCCAACCCCTCTTCTCTCCCTCCTTGTCTCACGGGAGGGGGGTCTCTTCCTCACCCAGAGGGTCCGGCCAAGTCGGCCGCCCCTTGGACCGGGCCGGGGTCTTGGCGAAAGCTCACCTCCTTCTCCATGTCCACCCGCATCTCATGCTCACCCACGGGGCCAATGAGTGGATCGGTGACGGTGGGCTCGGGGCCTTCTCCGACGTGGTTGGCGCCGTGGTGGTGCCCCAGCAGAGAGCCGAGCGAGCCGGCGGAGATGTTGCGAGGGAAGGAGAACTCTTTCTCATCGGAGGGATGGCTGCGGAAGAGACCGCCTTCCGTGTCCAGCTGTGCCTCGGCCAGGGTCTCCGGCGCGTCCTCCCGGCAGCACCCCAGGAAGCAAAAGGGCCTTCGGGGACCCTTCCGCTCCGTACGAGTCACCCTTTGCGATCTGGACAAGCCACCCTCCTGCTCCCGGTCCCAACCGTGCGACAGGACCGGCTCTCCCCACCTCCATCTCTCCTCGACCTTCGGCCGGCCGGGCTAAGCCCGACACGCTCACCTATGCTTAAGCAGCAGTGCCCGCAGCACGTTGGCACGGTCTTCGGCCCGGATCTGGTCGGAGATGATCATCTGCTCTACCACTTGGTGGGCTACCCCCGGCAGCGTCTTCTGATCCAGATCGAGAAGGACGGTGCCTGCAGGGGAGAGGAGGGGGAATTGCGCTCTCAAGCAGCCGCTCCTGCTGCCAGGGCCCCGTGGCTGGTTCCCTGGGCAAGAAGGCCTCATGGCGAGGGCAGCCGCGGGGACACCGCTGGCCACGGGTGGTGCCGGCTGCTCTTGGTCCCTTCGTCCTTCCGTCCTGGACGTATAACCGATTCAGACCATCTGAGCACTCTCCGGCCTCGGTTTCCCTCCTGGATTGATCCTTGTACTGGCCAGGTGGAAAACCCGGTCTCTGCTCTGAGCCCAGCCCCGCTTCCAGACTCCCCCAGCACCCGCCTGGGTTCTCCTCTTATCAACTGGCAGAAGGAACCGGCTTTCTCAGACGAGCCCACCGTCCGCCCCCCCTTCCCTCTGTCATCCAGGTGCTGGCAGCAAAAGGCCCCAAAGGCTCCTCCCCCGGCCCCTCCCACAACCCGGCCCCGTGCAGACAGCCCGGAGCAGCATGGCAAAGCAGGCACAAGACTCACTGCTCCCAGAGGGCGCAGCCGCAGTCCGGCCCCACTAGCCCCCCCCCTCAACTCCCTGAAGTGGCAGCAGCGCTCTGTTCGACCCTGGAGAAAACCCCAGCGGGAGCGGGCCCCAGACGCCCTCCGCCCCGTTGCCTACCGTGAGCCAGAGTCCTGCGTAACTCCAGCAGGCTTCGGAAGGAGAGGGAGGCCACGTGGGGTTTGCCCCACCGGTCCGTCTCCTCCTCCACGTCCTCCTCAAATTTGATCCAACGGGCCGTCTCCTTCCACTGCAGCTCCTGGTTCTTGTCCAGGATCAGTTCGTTCAGCTCCACAAAGACCTGCGTCCGGGCGGGGGGGGGGCAACAGCGATGCTTCGAGTTGGGGGGGGAACGACACTGGAGAGGCACCCCCTCCCCCCCGAGGAGCAGGACCCCTCTGGTCTGGCGGATGCCCCGAGAGCAGCTTCAGGGCCTCGGTTTACCAAACAGGCCCATCGGAAGGAAGCCACGGGCAGAAAGCTGAGCCCCCCCTCCTGTCCCAAGCCTGGATTTTTCCGCCCCCCCCTTCGCCCCCTCACCTCGTGGGGCTTTCGGTCCTGCTTCCGCAGCCGGGCGCTGGCCTCCTGCCGATCCTTGCCCAGGTGCACCACCTGCCCTTTAGTACTCTTCCGCACCAGGTGTCGGCGCACGCCTGGCACGTCCTCGAACCTGTGGCCTGTGGCAGAGGATTGGTGGGAGGGGGAACACCGGCAGCCAGACCTCCCCCCCCCCAACAAGGCCTTCCTGGGAAATCCTACGGCGACCCTCGCTCATGCCCCCTCCCTCCCCCCAAGAAGGAGGGAGCTCTGGGCACTCAGTTTCCGGGCAAGAGGTGACTCTCCGCACAGAGGAGAGGAGGGTCAAGCTCAAGGCCTGGGAGCCAGATCCGGCCCGCCACGTGATTAGCCGTGGCACGTGAGGCTGCCCTGGAAACCGGGAGGGACCGGGCCCCGGAGCCTCGTCCCTGACACAGGTCGGCCAGGCACTGATCTAAAACTTGCTGGCGGCCAACTGGGCCCGAGCGCGGTCAGCGTTAGTTCCACGGGGCCGCCCTGGAGCGGATCCCGCCCAGCCCCACCCGGGCCACCACAATCACCCAACCGACACGAGCAATGTGGAGCTGGCCACGACCAGCCCGGCCCCCCCAAGGTCAACCCCAACCCTGATGCAGCCCTCAATGCAAGCGAGTTTGCCACCCCGGGCGTAGTTTGCTCCGGGCTCCCCTTTCAGCTCTCCTGCCCTCCTGGCCCGGCTCACTCTTCATGTAATCCAGGTCCGCCGATGCCAAGGTCAGGGCCTCCGACTCGTCGGTGGGCACCTTCTGGTACTGCGCCTGCTCCATGCCCGTCATGCTGCCGATGCGCCGGCGTTCGTTGAGGTTGTAGCTGCGGTGGCCCGGTTGCGATTTGGAGAACGGGCGCTCGGGTGGGGAGGCGCCTTCGGCCGCTCCGGCGGCCCCGGAGTCCTCCAGATCGGAGCTGCAGGGTACAGGCCCGTCTCAGCAGCCCAGGGCCGCTAGTCCCACCCCGACCCCATTTTCCTTGCCCGACAGAGACCCTGGCATTCTCCCGGCTCCCTGGGTGGCACTGTGCCCATCGAACAGGAGAAGGAAGAGCCCACCACCCCCACCACCAACCCCCAAATACATAGATATTT
>JANHFL010008859.1:0-13809 GCA_032468155.1 Oxyrhabdium leporinum
GGATGGATGGATGGATGGATGGATGGATGGATGGATGGATGGATGGATGGATGGATGGATGGATGGACAGATAGATAGATAGACAGATAGACAGATATAGACAGACAAAGAGACAAAGGTGGGTGGGTGGATAGATGATGGATAGATGAGAGAGAGGGAGAGAGAGAGGCGGGCAGGCAGATAGAGAAAGCAAGCAAGCAAGCTTGCGATGATGTCCTTCATATGTTCTTCCACCTAAAAATGCAAGAGCTGGTAAAAGAAATGAAGGTAGTCCTCGGCTTATGACCACAACTGAGCCTAAAACTTCTGTTGTTAAGTGAACTTTGCCAAGCACCGCAGTTGTTAAGTTAGTAACCTGGTTGTTAAGGGAATCTGCCTTCCCCCTTGACTTCGCTTGTCAGAAGGTGGCAAGATGCGATCCCATGACCCCCGGGACACTGCAACCGTCATAAATACGATACGGTTGCCAAGCGTCTGAATTTGGATCAGGTGTACCCACGGGGACGCTGCAAAGGTTGTAAGTGCGAAAAAAATGGTCCTGGGTCACTTTTTTTCAGTGCCGTTGTTAACTTCGGACGGTCACTAAATGAACTGTTGCAAGTTGAGAGCCACCCTTGCGGGATCCTTCACCCTCTTCCCTCCTCCGTTAGAACCTGCTTTCTAGGTTCAGCGAGGAAAATATTTGTTTTCCTTTGATCTTGAAGGCTATTCCGGTTGGGGAACATTTGGAGCCAGGCTGCTGCGCCCAAAGCAAATTCTGTAGATAAGGAAGAACCGAGGAAGGTTGATGTCCTCTGATGATTAAATTTGATGTTATTAATACACAACTGTGCAGGAGATGAGAATGCAGCCCACGCAAGCGGCCCAGTTATAAGCCAATTTCATCCCTAATGGAAAAAGAAAAATCCTTTATGCTGAAGTTATTATTAATGAACACAAGGATGAAAGCTCTTAAAAACAACAACCACCACAAGCTGGCCCACAATAAATCCATGAAGGTAAATTCATTTTCATTTCCAGGGACAAAATCTTTTGAGTTCAGCATTGAAAAGGGGAAGAGAGGAGTTGTTGTTGTTGTTTTTAACCAGTCTCTGAAGGAAAAAAATCATAATAATACATTAGCCACTGCAACGCAGAACTTGAGAATGGCGAATGAGATGTTTAATTGTTAGAAAGGGTTCTCTTTTTTCTCTCCCTCGCGCTCTCTCTCTCTCTCACACACACACACACGCACCGCACAAAAACAAACGTCCTTCCTTTTCGCTACGTACGCTATTTATATGCTTAGTAATGAATATATCCTGATGTAACCTCATTCGCTCGGAGCAAGGCGAGTCACGTTGTCGGCAGGGTGTGATCCACAAAGATCCGTTCCAGCAGGCAGGGGGGATCTTTTGAGCTTGTGAACGTGAGGGTGCATCCCTGAAGTAAGCCCCTTAATCCAGTAATCGAGAGGAAAGGCACTGAGCAGGGGGCTCAGCCTGCAGCCTTATTATTTATGAATAATAGGGTGACAGGTGATCGAAGAAGGATGAGATCAGACTGAATGCAAAGGTTTTCCACTTAATCAGATCAGGGAGGAAGCTAAAAAAAAAAAAAAAAGGAGACAGGATAAAGTCCTCTAAGGTAGTTTCCAAGGCCTCTTAGGCCACGGTCTCAAAGCGAGGAGCGTTGACCTTTCCTTCGACAGAGCGCAAAGCTTGATCCTGTGGTTAAGAAGCTGGCCTAGAAACCCAGAGATTATCCTGTTTTATTTCTGCCTTAGGCATCACAGCTGATCGGGTGATTCTGGGCCAATCACCAGGAGACTGTTTATTCCAGTCCCGCCTTAGGTGTAAAAACTGGTTGGCTTACTCTGGGCCAATCACCAGGAGGCGGTGAGTTTTAGTCCCGCCTTAGACAAGAAAGACAGCTGGGTGACTTTGGGCCAATCACTAGGAGACAGTGAGTTCTAGTCCCGCCTTAGGCCAGAAAGACACCTGGGTGACTTTAAACCAATCACTAGGAGACAGTGACTTCTAGTCCCGCCTTAAGCCAGAAAGAGACCTGGGTGACTTTGGGCCAATCACTAGGAGACGGTGAGTTTTAGTCCCGCCTTAGACAAGAAAGACAGCTGGGCGACTTTGGGCCAATCACTAGGAGACAGTGAATTCTAGTGCTGCCTTAGGTCAGAAAGACACCTGGGTGACTTTAAACCAATCACTAAGAGACAGTGAATTCTAGTCCCACCTTAAGCCAGAAAGACACTTGGGTGACTTTGGGCCAATCACTAAGAGACAGTGAGTTCTAGTCCCGCCTTAGGCCAGAAAGACAGCTGGGTGACTTTAAACCATTCACCAGTAGATGGTGAGTTCTAATCCTGCCTTAGGTGTGAAAGTCAGTTGGGTAACTTTCAGCCAATCATCAGGAGAGTGTTTATTCCAGTCCCACCTTAGGTGTGAAAACCGGTTGGGTGACTCTGGACCAATCCCCAGGAGGTGTTAAGTTGGACTAGGCTAAAACAGACTAAATTGGGAAGTTTATGAAAACAGCTGTTCTTTGTATGCTGTACCGGTAGTCACTGACTTACAACCATTCATTTTGTGACCTTTCAAAGTTACCATGACACTGAAAAAAAATGATTTATGATCACTCCTCGCGCTTACGATCATCATAATATCTCCATGCTTACGTGATCCAAATTCAGGTGCTTGGCAACCTGCATGCGTTCACAACAATTGCAGCAACCCTGGGCCATGTGATTCCCTGTTTGTGATCGTCCTAGCTGGTTTTGACAAACAAAAATTAATGGGCGAAGCTAGATTCGCTTAATGATCAGGATTCACTTAGTGACGGCACTGATTTGCTTAACCACCACAGGAAAAAAAAAAGTTGTAAAATCGGGCGCAACTCACTTAACCACCACCTCGCTTAGTGAAAGACGGAGCTACCAGCCAGTCAGTGATACCGGTTCTCCTAAACCGGTCCAAACCGGCTGAATCCCATCCCTGTCTGAAGGGCAGGAGAGGTGATCTGAACCATTTCTATATCCCTTGTGCCATGTTCAGACCAATCTAGGCACACCCATCACAAATTTTGGCCAAAGAAGTCAAGCAGGCGTCTCCAAACCGGGAAACTTTGAAGACTTCCTCAGCCAGCTGTGGAATTCTGGGAATTGAAATCCAGAAAGTCTTAAAAGTTGCCCGGTTTGGAGACGCTTGATGTACGCAATCTCCCATCTAGCTGGGCTATGCCCCACATACGCGCATCCCTTTCTGATAAATCTGTTCATAGAAGAATCTCAAATGAACACCATCGCGTGAGATCCTTCAAGATTGCAGGCACCCTTTCCCAAACTTTCCACCTAAAATTATTTTAATTTCACTGGAAGATCTACAAGCTCTACAGGTCGTCCTTGTCTTACCACTGTTCATGTTGTGACCGTTCGAAGTTACAGCGGAAACTGAAAAAAAGTGACTTATGACTCTTTTTCACTCTTACAACCATTGCAGCCTCCCCATGGTGATGTGATCAAAATTCAGGCGCTTGGCAACCGACTCATATTTACAACAGTTGCAGTGTCCCGGAACCATGTGATCCCCTCTTGCGTTCTACTGAGGAGCAAAGTCAATGGGGAAGCCAGATTCACTTAACAACCATGGTACTAATTTAATCGCTGCAAGTTAATCCCTTAACCACTGCGGCAAGAAAGGTCGTAAAATGGGGCAAAACTCATTTAACAACTGTCTCACTTAGCAATATACATTTAAGGCTCGATGATCCTCTCCTCCTCCTCCTCCTCCTCCTCCTCCTCCTCCTCCTCCTCCTTCTTCCTCTTCCTCTTCCTCCTCTTTCACCTCCTCCTCCTTTCTTCTCCTCCTCCTTTCTCCTCCTGCTCCACTTCTACTACTATTACTATGACTTCTCCCCTTCCCCTCTCTCTCCTCTTCCACTTATTCCTTCTTCTCCTCCCCTCCCCTTCTCTTCCTCCCATTCCATCTCCTTCTCCCCCTCTTCCTCCTCTCCCCTCCTCTCTCCCTCTCCTTCTCCCTCCTTCTCCTCCTCCAGTACTACTCCTTCTCCTCCTATTCCTCCTCCCCCTCCTCTCTCCATCCCCTTTCCCTTTCCCTTCCCCTTCCTCCTCCTACTTCTCCTCCTCTCATTGCTCCCACCCCTTCTCATCTCCCTCCCCTTATCCATCCTCCTCCTCTTCCTCTTCTTCTTCCTTCTCTTCCTCTTTAATACATTTAAAACTCTCACAGATGGCACCTGAAGACATTTGTATGCACTGGCATGTCCATTTTTGCAAGCCCAAGCAGGTAGTTCTGTATTTTGTTTCTGGTGCACTTTCCAGACATTTGTTTTGTTGCACAATTTTTCAGCCCACGGTCTGTGTCCATCTGAGTGAGTGCACGCCTAAACAAAATCTAATAAAAGAACTCATAAAACCACACACACTTTAAAAAAAGCTGTACCAAGGCATAAAAGCATAGAACAGGATCGTAAGAAAGACAATAGAAAAACAATAAATAACTGAACGAATAACAGAGAGGTTTTCAGTTGACACCAAAACTAATAACCGGAGAGCAAAACAAAAAGAAAATTCTTAGTTTGAGGCGACGGTTATCAACTCTCACAATGCCTTTTCCTGGATCACCCTATATGATTTCTGAATTAAAATCTAATATCTGAAGATCAAATCAAACATACAGGAACTGGGCTTGGCTACTCTAGTGAAGAGAAGGACCAGGGGAGACATGATAGCAGTCTTCCAATATTTGAGGAGCTGCCACAGAGAGGAAGGGGTCAAGCTATTCTCCAAAGCACCCGAAAGCCAGACAAGGAATAATGGATGGAAACTGATCAAGGAGAGATTCAACCTAGAAATAAGGAGAAATTTTCTGACAGAGAACAATCAACCAGCTTGCCTTTGGAAGTTGTGGGAGCTTCATCACTTCAGAATTTCAAGAAGAGATTGGACTGTCATCTGTCAGAAATGGTGTAGGGTCTCCTGCTTGGGCAGGGGGCTGGACTAGATGACCTACAAGGTCCCTTCCAACTCTGTTAATCTGTAATCAACTGGATAGCTGAATTGGACATCCAGTTGTGAGGCCACTGCTATACCCCTGTAGAAGTTTTGTGTATAATTATGTGGATTGTGTGTATATGTTTACTTCTCTTCTGTCACATTCTCATCATAGGCTAAATAATAATAACCATCAAACATTTTGCCTGAGAAAATGTGGAATCACTACTATGCTCAGTCTTATTATATAAATTGTAATCTTAAATCATACACTGTTCAATTGATACTAGCCTAGCATTTTTTCAGTCACACATATCTGCTGTGATACAAAACATAGTCCATACCCTCCATGCTAACAGGGTATCATTATTCTTCCTTTACATATATATTCACATAATTCAAGGGTTATATCACAGATCATATCTATACAAAAATAAATAAATAACTGGCATCCCCTTTATATTCTAAATATGGAGCATAATTCATAGTAATAAAGGAAATACAACTCAACTTCTAGAGACCTGGCTCACATGAAATGTTATGCTATGACTGGCCTTATGTGGTACCTAAATTACAATTATGGATGTGTTTAAAGTACAGAGCTTTCACTCTCTGGCTGTAGCTGCTGAACCTTCTTAATGGATTCTACTTCCTTACCTGAACAAGAAAAGAGATATATTCCAAAGAAAAATGGTTAACAATTTGGGTTACAGGCCTTGAGTCAGTTAATAAAAAAGGGAAGGAAGTGAAAATTCTGGTTTAAATAAAGGTTTTGCTAACCATTATTTCTAGTTAATGAATTAACTAGACAGGATAGCAGAAATAACCCAACCGAGTGCAAATGAATTAGGATTGTGGTTTTATGTTTGTAAAATGTTATGACAGCATACCAAAGCAATGTTTTTGGCAAATTTAACTGAACTGATGGCCAGTCCTTTAAGCTTCAAGGTTCATAGTAAGATGTTGTGATTAGCAATTATATTCTATCTGAGACTGTGGATTAAAATTAAAAGGGAAGCAGAGGGAAGTTTAATTCGGAGAAGAGGGATACCTTAAATAAAATTGCCTCTTCCAAAATCCATCCTAAATAATTTTGGATCGAAAAGAGTAGCTAAATTGTAGTGATCGATATCACCCTGCCCATACAGGGATCACCCACTCTAGTTCACCCATTGGAGAATGAGCTCTGAGGCCAGCCAGATGTATCATTAATGTTAATAGTGATATATCATGTATGGGGTACATACAATGTAGAAGTGATGCTTAGCATGATGTGTCAGCTGATAAGAGTTGCCATAATATGTCCTAAAATTACAGAAGTTCTCACCACCAGTCCAATTAGTGTATTCTTCTAAGCAGCCATTTTCATGGTGCTGAGAAATAGTTGCAGTTATCTAAGAAGAATGGCTGAAGAAATGTTGTAACACTACACTTTCACTTTCCCTGCTCCTAGAATATAAGAATGGAGGGGAAAAAATAGGCCAGGGATCTGAAGTCATGATTTTCAACTGAGTTTTAAAAAGCTTACTAAAATCAATGAAATTATTTTCTTTTTTCTTCCACAGCTGAGAACTGCAGATAAACTTATTCAATGCATCTATCAGAGGGGAAATTGGAATAAAATCCTGCAATTAATATTGAAGGTGGATTATAACATGTGAATGGTGGTGGTCTAAAACTAGAGGAAGAATAATTGTAGATAATTTTGGCAAAGTCAGGCTGGCACCTGCTGAATTGGGATACCTCAACACGTATTATATTGGAGGTGACTTCAGATGAATAGTAGGGCAACATTCTTGGCCATTTCATTAATATAGAGAAGCCCTTTCCCTCCAATCTCTGATCTATCTGACACAATTTTGTTGTTTTTGTACCTAAAATGCTGGACATCAGACACTATGCTTCTATCTTCTGGAGTGTGAAAGAGCAATATAGCTTCTATTTAGCACCAGGGTTTCCTACACAGTTCTCTGGCAGTCCTGCTTCAACTGCAGGCACACAGAGAGAGTATGCATATATAACCCAATGTGATAAATAGATGTTTCAATTGGAAACTGAAACAAATTAAACAGGGAACTACCAAAATTGTGCAAGCATGCTGGATGGAAGCTCAGTATTTTTAATGCTTTAGTGGCATTTAGTGGCATTTGTGTAGCTTAGCCCAAGGCATTGCCTCCTGAAGAGAATGTGAAGGACATTAAAATTTGTTGCTGATACAAAGAAAGGAAAGAATTGTGAGAAATGCTAAGTAACAATGCTGTTTATGACTCAGCACTTTATTCAACATGGGTTATGACATAATGGGGTCTGAGAAGAGAAGCTTAAAAGTGATCCTTGAGATGCCTGACAGAGTCCTGAAGCACAGCTGACTGATCTCCCCTGCAATACAATGATTGGCAGTGGCTTCTGCTGGCTGGTGATATACTGAAGAGATAGGGTAGCAAAGCTGAAATCAATCTGCATAATCAGTACACCACACTGGGGAAAAAAAAGAGGAAAAATAGATGCAGGGTAAAAGCTGACAGTGAGACAGTGCAATAGCCCACAAACCCACAGCCGCACTCCACTAGGAATTATCCAGAACCAAAGACAAGATACAGAAACAATGTAATTTACAAAATCAACTGAGTAACAACTGCAACCAATTCTATGTGGGACAAACATCACATCAATTGAAAACCACGAACACCAGTTGGCAGTCAATCGCCACAATCCCAAATCCCTAATTTCTACCCATGCTGACACCGAATAGCACCAATTCGATTGGAGCAATACAAGAATCATTGGCTACACCACCACCTGCCACGCATGTGAGTTTATCAAAGCCTAGCATCCCACAAGCCATTCCATCAATAGACACATCGACCTACAACCAGCCTACGAACCCCTAAGAATTCAACTCAACTACCCAACCAATCAGCAACAGCACCAATCTTCAACCAACCCATGCAAACCCCCACCACGAATCAGCACTTCACCTCCCAGTGACCCTCACCTGACATGACCCTCCCATCACAAGATCTACTGAAACCCTTATAAGCAGAAGAACACCAACACTGACATTCCCTAAATTCCAATGAAGATCTTACCTAGCCTGATAATGAAACATTTGGAAACCAATCCACAAGTTCAGAGAACGAACCTCCACCATCACAACACATTCCCTACCAGAAGTGCTGACTCAAGAAGCAGAAGATAGTGCTTGATCCCAGGAATGGGGAAAGAGCCAATCTTTGGCCACATCAAGTAGACACTACTTGGGATAAAAATTAGGAGGATGACAAAAATCTTTATTTTCGTAACTAGTTGCCTAGAATTTTTAAAGCACTAATGAGTCATTACAAGTTCTGCAGATAAAGAAATAATTTGCCTATTTATTATTGCAGGAGAACATCTGGTCCAGATGCTCAACCAAGTCTAACAAGGGCCACCAATTCCCAAGCAATTGTCATCAAGAGTCATAATGTGCAATAAAAGATCTGATGACCATTCAGTCCCTATTGAATTTGTTGTACAAGGGATGTGCGAGTAGTATAATTTTTCAACAGAAGTCACAACTTGAAATATAACAAAATAATTATTACTTTACCATTTACCTCTAATTCTTCCAGAATAGTTCAGCAAAGCATTCCTTTTTTTTCACAAATAGCTTATTTACTGGAAGTTTAATAAGATATGGAAAAATTATTATTTTATTTAATTATCACCCACATGTTTGAATACTATATGCACATTGCACATATACAGACTTATTTTTTCTGTAGCCAGAGACCTTCAGAGGAGACCCATTCCTTCTCAGCAGAACCCTATGGAATAGGATCTACAAAGAAGAGCATATTCTTTGTAGTAGTGTCCCAGCTAGCTTTAGAATACCACCCTAAATAATATAAGATTGACTTGTTCTTGAAACAGATGCAACTGCTTTAATGAGCTGCTGGCAGATGGGACATTCATATTCCCATGTGCTTTAAAGCACCTCTTCAGAATTTAATTCCAAGCCCTACACAGTCCTAATGAAAAGGGATAAAATCCTTCACATATTATTTTTAAAAAGCTAATCCTTTTAATGTTTCCTCTTTCATAGTATTGCTTTCTCTCCTTGGCTCATCAAAATCAATAAATATAAGCGGCCCAATTGCCATGCTAACCAAACCATGTCTTAATTGGATCCATGGAGCCAGTTTGTTTGCGTGGTTGAAATTAGCAAAATTCCTTCGAGGTGCTGATTCAAATTTGTTGTAGTCATCTAATGCCAAGGAATCCTCAGCTATACAATAGAACGTACAATTTCTTCTGGCAGCTGAAAATATAACTTGACTGCCATAGTTTACAACATAACATTCATTCAGTTTTATTTGGCACTTGTGATTACAAACACAGATCTTTCTATGTCCTGACAGCCATCAGATATTTTTAATAACCACAGCTAAGGCTGTGAGAAAAGTGTCTTTGTTACGTTTCTGCAAAAATGTAATCTGCCTCTTGCAAGGAAAATGTGCTATATAGTAAGAGTGATTTTATAGCTAATGCATGTCCCACATGGACCAGTTTTCCGCCTTTAAGAATTGTATATAATTTTCTGTTCATACTGAAAATGAACCCTTGATAATAAAAGCAGATTTTTAAAATAAATAAATAGTCACTGCAGTAGTTTAATAATGGACATACTGAATTAATTACCTCCAGACACCCCTGTCAGCTTGTACTGTACATCTTGTTAGGAAGTAAGATGAAGGTCACTACAGTGGAAAAATGTCTTTTTTTTCTCCCCCCTCCCATTGATCTCATTGAGAGAAATTTGTGTTGATGTTCTCCATTTGAAAATCTGGTCCACCAGATGAGGTATGAAATGTCATCTACTCCCATCAAAAATCTAGATGAAGTGGCATTAATTCTTTCTTTTTTCTTAAACTGTTTAAACTTGCGTAAAATAAAATTGTATATTAAATGAAACTGCCATACATGCATACACATTTGTTCATTCATATTAAATGTTATGTTACCTTGCATGCCCTTAAAGCAATTATCTTCAAGCTAGTGCCCTGCATATATGTTGGATTACAACTCAAGTAATCATGATTGTGTAGGCTAAGAATTTGGGGAACTGTTACACAAGCTATGTGCAGAACATATGAATTTCATCATAATAATACAGGTAGACCTCAACCTATGACCACAACTGAGTCCAAAATTTCTATTGCGAAGTGAGATATTTGTTAAGTGAATTTTGCCCCATTTTATGACCTTTCTTGCCACAGTTGTTAAGTGAATCACTGCAGTTGATAAGTTGGTAACCTGGTTTTTAAGTGAATCTGGCTTCCCCGTTGACTTTGCTTGTCAGAAAGTTGCAGAAGATGATCACATGATCTTGTGACACAGCAACGGTCATAAATGTGAGTCAGTTCCCAAGCGTCTGAATTTTGATCACATGTTCATGAGGATGCTGGAAATGTCATTGTGAAAAATGGTCATAAGTTACTTTTTTCAGTGCCGTTGTAACTTTGAACGGTCACTAAGTGAACTGTTGTAAGTCAAGGACTAACTGTAGGTGAAAGATCATTTCCTAGATAATCATTCTCTCCAAGGAATTTCCCAAATCCTCCCATTTGTTTTTTAAGGAGCTCCTTTCCGTTTACCTTGTCAGGTAGTATACAGGATGGCAAATCTGCACATCCTAACTTCCACCATCTACTAGAGCAGGGGTGTCAAACTCCAGGCCTGCAGGCTGGATCCAGCCCATGGGGTACTTAGATTTGGTCCACAGGGTTGCCTTGCAAACAGCAAAGGACTGGCCCATGGTGCCTCTGCCAATAAAAACGGAGATCAGGAGGGCCACATGCGGCCCTCCAGAGCTCTGTTTTCATTGGCAAAGGGTTGCAGGAGGCTGTTGCAGTTGAAAGCGGAGCTCGGGAGCCTGTTTTCACTGGCACAGCGCTCGGGCAACCACAGGCACCCCGACACAAGTGACATTGAGCTGGCCACACACACCCTGTCACACACACACACCCAAGGTCAAACAGAACCCTGACGCAGCCCTCAATGAAATTGAGTTTGACACCCCTGTTCTAGAGGATCAAGACCACTATGAACCTCACCCTCCCTATTTTCAGGAGAACCAACCTGGCAAAGAAGAGAGCAACCTGTTGCCCGACATCTAGCAGAAGAGGTGGCTTCAAGGAGTTTGCTTTGCTTTTTGGTTGTCTTTTAGGGGCAAGGAAACTCCCAAAGGACTACCAGGAGGGCCAAGTTTTATCCACTTGCTATAGACAGCACTACATGCTCCATTTTCAACCCCCTTCAAAATGTCAAATATCAGTAGTGCAAACTTTTTATACCCAAAGTAAAGATAAAAATAATGGCCCATCCTTAATCTTCTACAAAGAAAATCACATATAATTATTTGAGGTGGGGAGATTAAGGCCTTTTTTGTTTTGGAACTAAGAATGTTAATAGGAGCAGCGAGCCAGTGGAATGCAAGATGTTTCTATTCCCATTCTTAAAGCTACCCCAAATCTTAAAAAAAAAAAGATTTGTCATCCTTAAGAGACTTGAATAGGAGATGTTTTGCTTCCCGAGTCTCTTATTCTTTCTCACATCCTCAAAACTCTGAGAAAATGGGAAAATGAACTGAAAAAAAATGCAGCCTGGTTCCTTCGATAGATATCACTTCATCACTGTAGTTTCCTATGGCCTCCAACTCCTTCTCATTCTGGCCTCATTCACACTACTAACCCTACCAATTGCCCCATCCATCTACTAAAGAATAAAATCACATGCCAATATTTAAATATGAGCTCCAGACTGAAATCATTCTAGCCAGATAAAGACCAACAATTTATGTCCTTCCTTATCTTGAAGAATTTATCTCATGGTAACCAGGGTGTGATCTGTCCATGACAGGGTAGCCACAGAGAGCTCCTTCCATCTCAAATCATGTTGCCACCATGACAGGAAAACCAGCTCAAGGTTCTGACTGCTCTTCCTGTTAGGCTCTGGATGACCCAGGATAGATCCATGGCTGTCATGGTGGCCATGAACTCTTAAGGACCTCAGACTTCTACCCAGAGAAGGAGATTGAAATCCCCCAGGATCATAAGTCTGGAGAAATCCACTGACAACTCTAAGACAGAAATCAGTTGCTAAGGCAAGAAGATTATTATGCAGCAGGGACACTGGTACAGTAGCAAAAATTCCCACAAAACTCTAAAAGCCAACTTAAGGAACAGGGACTCTCACATCCAGCAACTGTGGACCAGTGCTCCTGAAAGCAATAGCAGCAGAAATAGCCTTTAGACTTATATACTGCTTTGTAGTGCTTTATAGCACTCTCTAAGAGATTTACAGAGTCAGCATATTGCCCCCAACAATCTGGGTCCTCATTTTACCAACCTTGGAAGGCCAGAAGGCTGAGTCAACCTTGAGCCAGTCAGGATTGAACTGCTGGCAGTAGGCAGAGTCAGCCTGCAATACTGCATTCTAACCACTGTGCCACCATGGCTCCTTAAGAGCCTTAAGAGACTCCAAGATAATAATCACTGCACCTTCACTCCACCCCTGGCATCTCAACTGATGCCACGTGTAAAGCCCAGAATTTAAAGTACATAACAGAAATGTAACTAGGAAAAGGTGAAAACATACTCTCATACACATATATACACAGGGACAGACGCGGAAACACACATAGATAAATAGCCTTTTCTCCAATCAAATGCAAAGTGCAGATAGATTGGAGAAACAGGGAAAGCTGATCAACGATCAGTTATGTCTTATTGTATTCCAGTACTCATCATCAACTTTCAATGATGTCATGCTGGAAACATGTTTTGTACTTAATCTCAGAATTAATCTCTCACATTTGTTTTGTTTAAATCCAGTATCTATTTTACAGAAACATGTGCATTGTTTTGATGTCGATGAATTTTGTTTTATAATCATAAAATATATGGATATTATTGGAGGAAAGTTCATTTTTATTTGCAGAGATCTGTGTGGCCTGTCGAAGGAGATATTGAGAGACCCAGTAGGGGTGACCAGGAATACTTTATGTAAGCAAAACAATTGTCTTTAAAACAACAGTCAATCAAATGGGCAATCAAGTGACCAATTCACTTTAATTCAATGATCTGACAGCAACTGCATGGCGCGTAAAATTATTCAATTACAGGGCCATTGAACTGGAAGTGATAATACAATAGAATGTGCTAGGATCCATTCACGCCTGGTGTAATTGCACCAAGAAGGAAGACTGTCCATTATGTCAGCAGGATCACAAATGTCTTTGTCTAAGGGTCACTGGGAGAGTCAATCACACCCTCTGGCTTGTGGAATGAATTTATACTCTCATTCATTTTCTTGTACCTTGGTAATAGGATGGAAGGTGTCTGCAGAAAGCAGAACTGATATTATTACCTAGCACTGCAGTGTCAATTATTCTTGAATCTGGAGACCTTAGGGAAAAGTATCATAGCCCTTTATTTTTTTAATGCCAGGCATACTGGCTACATTGCAAAATTGCTGTTGTCTTTATACTTTACTAGTGTACAAAAAAAAACAACCTCCAAAAGAAATGGACTATTTAGTCCATTGCTAGTTCTCAAATGTAGTTTTATGCATTCCCTTGTAGAAAGTTAGCATCCACCCCTCCTAGAAGAATTAAGTATTTTGAGAAATATTAAAAAAGGCAAAATATTATATTTCATTAAAAGAGAAACATGTTTCTAAAGACAGAAACTCAGAGCCTAGGTGGCGCAGTGGTTAGAGTGTTGAACTGCAGGCCACTTCTGCTGATTCAATCTAGCGGTTCA
>JANHFL010008859.1:15948-26858 GCA_032468155.1 Oxyrhabdium leporinum
TATTTTACGGCTTTTCTTGCCACGCTTATTAGGAGAATCACTGCGGTTGTTAAATTAATAACATGGTTGTCAAGTGAGTCTGGTTTCCCCATTGACTTTGCTTGTCAGAAGGTCACAAAAGGAGATCACATGACCCCAGGACACTGCAACCGTCATAAATATGAACCAGTTGTGCCAAGCATCTGAATTTTGATCATGTGATCATGGAGATGCTGCAACGGTTGTAAGTGTGAAAAACGTTCATAAGTCACTTTTTTCAGTGCCATTGTAACTTTGAACAGTCACTAAATGAACTGTTCTAAGTTGAGGACTACCTGTATAATATAATATAAAATAATATTCATCTCAACCTCAGGTTTTTAATCACGCAATTGGACTCTAAAGGTCCAATTCTTGTTTTCAGCAATAATTGTGTTACTGACTTGGGCAGGTTAGAAAAATGAACATGTACAAGAAATCACTGGATGAGGACATCCAACACTACACACTGTCAGGTTTACACACCTCTACCTGAGGCCAGGCAAGTGATGCTGCCGCAGTGTTGTCCAAATGCTGGAGGCTGCAAGATCTGGTGGGTGAGGATGAACCAAGTTCAACTCAAGTCTGGCAAGACAGAGTGACTTTGGGATTCGGTCCCTCCAGGGTCTGTTGACTTGCCATCTTTGGCTCTGGATGGGACTGCAATAGCGATAGCACTTAGGTTTATGTACCGCTTCACAGTACCTTATAGACCTCTCTAATTAATTTACAGAGTCAACGTAATTCCCCCAACAATCTGGGTCCTCATTTTATCAATCTTGAAAGGTTGCAAGGCTGAGTCAACCTTGGGCTGGTCAGGATCAAACTCCTGGCAGCGAGCAGTGAGTTAGCCTGCCAATTGCATTCTAACCACTGCTCCACTACAGCTCTTGCACCAGGGGCTGCACTTTCCTGGACTGAGCTTGTGTGTAACTTAAACACACAGGCCTCACAGTTCCTGACTGATGAATAGGTGGCAGTCATGACTAGGAGGCCCTTGCACAGATTTGTCTTGTATTTTCCTGGACCAGGAGGCCTTGCTCATCAGTGAACTCCAATTAGATGTTGAGCAGAGCAGCCATTCATTATCTAATCAAGCAACAAGGAATCAAATCACATGATCCTTCCTGTAAACTTTGCAGAAGGCAGTGTCTACTTTATTGTCCCAATATTGATTTAATTCTTAGGATAAGGCAAAACTGTTTATTCTTTTTTTGTACTGACTTTAGTGTAATCCACACTGGTTTCATTTTATACAGATGAGGTTATCATCACCACCATCATACATAAATGAACCCAAATTCTTTTTATTCAAGAAACTGTTCCCCCAAGGACATGCACTGTGCAGTCTGAAGAGTGACTCTTGATATGCATTGTCCATAACTGAAAAGGAAAAAACCCTGATCGTGCTTTTCCTGAAAACTGGCTTAGTGAACATCCATCCCCCATTAATTTTATCTAGCAATAAACTCATTAAACACAGTAAATAAGACTGCCTTTTAAGCCTTGGATCAAAGATAACATTCAGTGAACAAGATAAAATTAATAATCAAAATGGCTGTGTCCTGAAAACCCTGGGACTTCAGGATTCTTATGATAACCTTCTTGCTCAATCAACAAAAATTGGAATCATTGCATGATCACAGGCTTCAGACGGAAGGGCAAGCTCAAAGGAGGACAAGGCCCCTGCATCTTTCATAATTGCAAAGGAGATGAGGGGACAATGACAATAGCATCTGCTCGATTTTCTACTCTGGAAAGTAAATGTTTCCATCCTGAAAACTGGGCCATATGCTAGGTCACTTAAGACTCTTAAATCCTACTGGGTTATTGATAATTTAGACCAAGAGTAAAAAAATCTGCTTAATTATTTCCTTGCTTGTACGTTCTCCCCCTATATCTTTGACCACTGTTTTTGTTTATACTTTTAATTTCGATTTTGTGTACTCTTAACACCGACCTCCTTAGCACACAGTGCAATTCCATTCTAAGGGCACTTTAAATTTAGTAGCAGGAAAAAGAAGTGTGTTGGATTACAAAATCTACCCCTCCTGCTCCAAAACAATCAGAAACAGGAAAAGGCAATCAAAAGGGATTTTAATGACTTATAGAGCTATTGTTTACTGGATTGGAGGGAGATACTCCGTGCCCAAATCTTCAGGACCTCTGTGACCCTGCACTGCCTCTTGGTGGCAAAATATTTGCTTGAAATTGCGTCAAAACCACACAATGTCTGTGTTCCAGGAGGCCAACCCAAGGGGAGGGGAAGTGGAGAAAAATAATGGAAACTCCCTGAATCTCCAAAACAACATCTTTAAAAACTCAGCATTATGGGCCCTTTTCTTGAGCAAACAAAAAGGTAAATAACAGCTGTATTTACACACTGAGTTTTAAAGTAAAACAGACTTGTTATATGGCACAGAACTAAAAATATTTTCAACCTTTGTTCCACTCTCGCCCTGGCACAAACTGTACAGAACCTCAAATGGCTGTACAGTTCATCCAGAAAGTGGATTCCACAGGAAATGAGCAAGCCGTGGTGGACACCGGCCTCTCACCCATAAACAGGGCAGAGAGAGGCAGCCCTTCTGAGCATGGACTGAAGAGTCATTGCTTGGTGGGGACGTTTAAGGCCTGTCAGTCAAACATCCTGCTGCAAGGATATTTTTTGCTTAATTATTGAAGAAAATTAATAAGGATGAGATCAGAGTTATTCATTTTTATAGTTGGACTAGCTGTCTTTAACGGGAAATTAGGAAAGTTACAAAAGCAAACACTGAGAATAGAACATATCAGTGAATGTTAAGTTCTATATAAAATTAATATCTTTAATATATTTTCTTTCGAATGTCCTAACCTGCATTTACCTCTAATGAAATTAAGAATGTACAGAGAGCCCAGATTGATTCCTATGCAAATTTTATGACAATAGAATAAGATGGAATTGCAAGACTGTTTTAATAAAACAGGTCTGCTTGAACTCTTGTTTTGATAAGCCACAATTTGCTGGTTTCACACATAAAGAAGCCATAAACCATAGTATGTTAAGTATATGACGGCTTAGTGCTTAGAACACAGTGTTACAGAGTAATCCTAAACACTCCTGTTCAAAAGCTGGGTCACGTTCCAGTGAGGCTTCCTCCCAGATAAAGTTACAGAGAATTGTTCAGCAAAACAAGAGACTTACTGAATTTACTACATGAAACAATTAGCATTTGTTTAGCCGCTCAGGGCAATCTCTTTTGAGTCCAGTTTTATTCCTGATGACTTTATGGACATGTCCATCTAATTATCTTGGCAACGGTGCACAACTGTTTGATGCTGCCTGAGCAAACTGTACACTACAGCAAACTGTAGTGATACTTTTAACTAGTGTCACACAGAAACATTCTTCTGCATATTTTATTCAAATTGATTAAAAAAAATAACTTCCTTTCAGAGTAGTGGAATAGGTGGAGTGTTTGTACAAAATGTCCAAGAGCTTTGAGTGAACATCCTGTCTTCCATTATAAAATCCTCTCTCTGGTAGTCTGCAGTTTCTCTGGTGCTTCAAGAAGGCCAATATGTGAAGGAAATAGAAAATAGGTCCTCAACATCCTTCTTCCCCCACTGATTCATTTATGAAAACCAGCTTGAAAACAGAATGTGAGAGCGGTGCAGAGTTTTGAACTGGGTTTTGTTGGTGGTGGTGATTTAATAGTGCTTCAAGCAAATCCCTCGTGATAAATTTTGTTTTGCTTTATTGGTTGTATCTTTTGAGGAATCTTCTGGTACATCTAACATGTCATTGGAAAATATTGGAAATGTTGAAGGGAGCCAAAGAAATGATTAGAAATATTTGAGTAACATGGATCGCATGGCCTCCAAGGTACAAAATGTCTTATCAAGGCAACACATCTTACATCGGCCTACAAAACAACTTTGAAAACCATTTAGAAGTGATCAGTATAGGGCTATGTAGACTTTCTAGGAGAGAGTTCCATGAGGATGTATTGCTTAAAAGAATCTGAGATTAATGTACACCAGAGTAATATTTCTGGAGCGAGCTCCCGAGCAGGGCCTCAGTAGACAATCTTAGGGCTCAAGCAGGTTCATCAAGTTGCACATACTTTTGTTTCAAGCCATGTAGGGTTAGCGTTATTCACACCTGCGTGTTAATATGAAACCAGAGACAAATTCTACACCGCCTTCACTAACTATCTAAACTAACTAAGCTATCAGGCAGCAGCCAGAGGGTACTTATTAAAGTTTTTCATTTGACTTCAAAAGTAGCCCTATCTAGTGGACATTAAATAAACCAGTTTAGATGTTTCACTGTGACATGATTCTCTTTCTTTCTAGATACAGCTTAAGTTAGCAAACTGAGAATGTTAACGGTTCTTTTACAAAATTGTCAAATATGAAATACTGCCACTTCTACATGCTACTCACAGCCAAATTAAAAAATGTTTTTGCACTTTTCTGACTCCAGGTTGCTCACATATTCATTCCCAGAAAATACACCAAGTAAGCATTGACCAGTACCTGGAACATGTTATGTTTTGGACCAACATCTAAAATTCTTGGCAAAACAATGTAGAGTTGCTTTGGATAGTGAGATGGGATTTCTTTATTTCTTTATAAATAAATAAACCAAAGTATTTGAAAGTTTGGAATGATGGTTTGTAGCAGAATCATCAATAAACATGCTAGCCCCAAGTGAGATTTGGGATGTTCTCTGATCTTCATATATTATTGAGATTTTACAATACACTAACAATGCAATTAATTCAAATACAATTGTTTTAGAAATATGCTTTTGGAAGACTAAAGTTGCAATCTAAAACATTAACTAATATAAACTGATGTTTATTAACCGTATTGGAAGTAAAGTAGGTCAGCAGATGAAGAGAAAAAATACTTGAACTTACTGTGACTCACAGCTGCAGGAAAACATCATTTCTCAGAACACCTGCTGCATTTTCTTGAAATGTTGGTGTCAACAGTGAGAAAATATGTAAAATGAAATATAGGTTAATATATAATCCAGAGTCTGCTGATTTCAAACATGCTGTTTTTTTTCTGTATTGTTAATTTTTTCCTTAGTGCATTCCTTCATTCCATTCATTTGTTTGTGTCTCTGATTTATTCAAAATAATTTGTTTCCTGTATAGCAGGGGTGTCATCCCACGGGCCAGATATATCACACACAGGCCAAGCCCACCCCAGCTCCGCGAAGGAGAAAAACGTCATGAAACATCACATGATGGCATTGTGACGCAGTGAGTTTGACACCCGTGCTGTACAGTTTAGATACATATGTACAGATGAGGCAGATATGATATACATTCCAAATAGGCATATAATGCATGTACAAAATGTATAATACATTTTGAAAGTGTTTACAAACTGAGAATTTAATGGTTGGTAAAATGGAGCTGAGTTTATTTATATGGGTATCTAAACAGATTGTTTTGAAAGACCACAAGTTATTGACAGCATAAGAGAAGCAGAATTTAACTCTTATTATTGTACTTGTTGTTGATGTTAGACTACAGCCTCCAGCAGCATTATTTACAAATCAAAGATATCAAATAAGGTAATTTCCAGGACAAATGAGTATTTTTTTTTAAAGCAGTTGAAAATAAAGTACTTTAGTTTCCTTTCATGACATAAAGAAAAACATGTTTTCCGAGGCTTATAATTGGTAAGCAAATTGGACTGGGGGAAAAAAAAAGTAAGGGACAAGGCATCATACCCCTACGCTTTCCTATAACCTACGTGAAATAAAATAAAATAAGGAAGTAGAAGGCTAGAACAGCCTGCAAAACATGTTTGCTTGGAAACATCTAGCCGTAGGAATATTTATAAGTTGTTACAAAGGCACATAAACCATCAAGAAAAGGAAAACAAGTATGCCCATTTTGCCGCCAAACACCGGATATTTGCCATTTTTGCAGCAAAAACATGTTTTGTTTTGCTAGTTTTCCTTTATTTTTCCCCTTGTTAAAGGTTATGGAAGTTATTTTTCTGCATTGCAACTCTCTTATTAGCCAACCTGGACATTATTAATTCTACAATCTCTCATTTCATTCTGATTCAATGAAATTTCTATTTCTGATGCTGTGGCAATCTAAGGAGGAAGCCACTTTGGCACCATTGGCACCTGTTGCAAATGACAAAGACTTATCTTATTTTCAGGTAAATTAATCATTAGGTTAGATAGGATATGGGCATGACATGGATGACTGAGATAAGATCAGGACATGCATTAAGAACTGAAGCTGTTAACCAACTTATTGAGAAATTTCCCAAACAAATGGTGATACTTCCATTGCTCTAAATCAGGGGTGTCAAACTCATGTTGTCACGGCGGCATCAGGTGACATATGGCAACTTTTTTCTCCTTCGCTAAACTGGGCATGGTCACGGCTAGCACATGACGCTTCCGGCCCACGAGTTTGACAGCCCTGCTCTAAATTATCTTTTGAGGAACCTTGCATCTGCTTTGGATGTTCAAAGCAGAAATATAGGTAGTCCTTGACTTTCAACAGTTTGCTCAGTGACCGTTCAAAGTTATAAAGGCACTAAAAAAAGTGACTTATGACCATTTTTCACACTTATGACAGCTGCAGCATCCCCATGGTCAAGTGATCAAAATTGATAACTGACTCATATTTATGACGGTTACAGTGTCCTTGGGTCACGTGATCACCTTTTGCAACTTTCTGAGAAGCAAAGTCAATGGGGAAGCCAGATTCTCTTAACAACCCGTGTTACTAGCTTGACAACTGCAGTGTTTCACTTAACAACTGTGTCAAGAAAGGCCGTAAAATGAGGCAAAAGCCACTTCAGAAATATCTCACCTAGCATTGGAAATTTTGGGCTCAATTTTGGTCATAAGCTGAGGGCTACCTGTATGAGCAACCTGAAAGATAACATCTGTAGGGCACTAGTCCAGCTTTATAGTGTAGCTTCATATAGCTTCATATTTGAAAACTGAAATGCATTATATTTCTTTTTACATTCCTGTCACTACAGCCATCATTCTCCATCTCAGCCTAATTCTGCCAATTCTGCTGCAGTGCCAAATATTGAAAGTATAGTTTCTACTTCATCAATCTTATTCTCCTGAAATGTTTTTTGTTTTTTTAAAAAATTAAACGCAGTTCAGTCTGGATATGTGTCCAAAGAGCTGGTTTCTTTTCCTACAAGTAGCGAGTGCTTACAAAATTATTGTGAGAATTACAGGGGCAGGGTGGGTGAAGTGTTGCTGTTTTCCTCTTGTGCTGCCATTTTGAACACTGCAGAATGAAAAGGCAACAGCATTTGAGAAGGTTTTCAGTGAAGCCCACTTTGGAAGGGACATAACTCTCCTCCCCACTGGTCACATCAGTGTCATGTTTGGATAGAAGGAAGAGGATAAAAATATGGATCCCTTTCAGATCATCAACAATATTCACTCTTGCAAGATACTGCACTGAAATCAAGAGCAACAAAAAATAAATAAAATCCCAGCTTCAGCCCTCATGCTCTTCTGTGCCTTAATGGCTAACAGATGTTGGGAGTTTACTGTTCTCAATAAAATTAGATGGATTGAGTTTGACTATTTTATAGAAGTGTAAAGGAAGCTTTTCAATAACCTAAGTGACTCAGAAAGAGAGAAAATGGCTAGAAAGCAATTAATTACAGTGTAGCGAGACTGACTCCAGTGTTATCCTGGAAGCAAGGCTAAATACAGCTGCTCTAACAGTGATGGAAATTTGATTTTGACAGCACATTCCTTCAGGTAAAATGAACCACATAATTATTAAAAAGGAAGCCCATATTTATATTCATGTACGTGCTACTCCCCTTGGCATTCCCTAGAAACAAAGTAAATACTGGTAATAAAGTAGAGGGAGGGAGGGAGGGAGGGAAGGAAGGAAGGAAGGAAGGAAGGAAGGAGAACAGCTAACATCAATATTTATTATTTATTTATTAAATGTATATGCCACCTATCTCATTATCAAGCAATTCTCTATATACATACAATATACAACAAGCTCAGTCCTTGAACTGAATCTATAAAAACGTACTTCTTCATTTTATCAGTTTTACCTTTTTTAAAAAAATGACAGTATATTTCTTGACTCTTCCTTTAGATATCTGAAGATATACCTACATTGAATAATTATCTTAGCCAAATCCTAGATTTAAGGGAGCCAGATTTTTTTCTGAAATGTCATGGTCCACATTTTTGTTTAATTAATTCCAATTTGTTCAAAAGCACTTCACAAAAATACCCTTTGAAAATAATTGTCCCTTTATCCATTTTAAACTTTTTTACTTTGAGATCAATAGATGCAGAATAAGAATTTCTGACTAACTACATTTTGGATTGTAACTTTCTATCCGTAATCTTTGCAATGACCCAATCATTGTGATTATGCTTTCCTGTCATTGTTGACTCTTGGAAATATCCCACCATTATTATTTCTATAAACGACTAAGGCAGCAAACATACCTAGTACTCCTTCCTCCTCCTATTTTCCCCACAACAACCCTGTGAGGTGGGTTGGACTGAGAGAAAGTGAGTGGCCCAATGCCATCCAGCTGGTTTTCATGCCAAGGTGGCACTAGAAATCATGGTCTCCTAATTTCTAGCTGGTGTCTTAAACCACTAGATCGAACTGGCATTAGAACTGCCAGCTGTTTTCTCTCACTAGCTATTGTTATTCTATATCTTCAACATGATTTTCTCTGACTTTTATTTTTTAGGGTATTTTTTAGACTGTTACATTAAACAAAATTACCTAAAAGAAGAAGTATTTCAGCTTGATAGAAACTGACTAAAGTGAGTCTTGGAATAACGATTATATATATTATATAATATTTAAATCTAGATATTCATTCTGCTAAAGCCATTTATTTTCATTTTATATTTTCTTTATTTTTTTAGATAATCTTGATTATCAAATGAATAGAAATGCTAGGTATACATCCATCTGTAAATACATACATTAAAATGGAGTCCAGTTGCCTTTCGGAAAAGCATCTTTAGAACAATCATGATTGAGAATCACGATTGAGAATCTCCACAGACACATAAATTAAAACTACATTCCTTTAATTACTTCAATCACCTGGTTTTCATCTGGAGGTGGGAGATGCTAAAAGTCTGCTGGAAAACTTCTGAAAAGATGCCACCCTAAATCTTTGGCTCTCCCTTCCGATTCTCTGTTGATTATTATTATCAACTGAAATTCCTCCTGTAGTTGCTAACCTATGAGAGATGACGCTCTGAAGTTCCCAGACTTCAGGCCTTCCCTATCATTGTTTGTCTGTCTTTTGCAGGAGAAGGTCTATGCTCAGTGTTTGTGGTCTTTGTAGGAAGTCAGCACACACACACACACACACACACACCAGAAAGGAGGCTTTTCTAGGATCAAATCATTCACTTCTCTCCACTACCAGGAAAATACACTAGGGAGGCCCTCCAACAATTAAGTTTTATGAATGAGATACTTTTGTATCTACTGAGAAAACTGGAGCATTCCATTCAGTATCCATTTACAGAAAACCAGACAGCTCCATTCATAAACAAAACACCTTCAACTATAGCTCCCACAGAAGGCTGAAGTTGATGGGATTAAAAGCAGAAAAAACAAAGACTCCTAAAATCTACATTCCCCACCCAACTCCAAGGGCAGAGCGTAACCTCCAGGCCACAATGGGAATCAGACAACAATAATTAGAATACCAAAAAGGGCACACTCAAGCACAGATCAACAACAACAACAACAACAACACTCTTATTTGGGTCTTGTTTTTGAAAAGACTCCTTTAGTCAAGTGCACTGGAATATCTACAAGATTTCTTCAGTTTCAAGTCCTGTCCAGTAGGTGGCACTGGTGTACACACAGGGGGATATTCATTATTTCATGGCAAGCTAAGGGGAGACAACGTGTTTTAAGTGAAGTTTCAGAATTAAAAGAACCATATAAAATCCAAATACTAATGAGTGTCAAATACTAATAAATACAGTACGGAGTGTCTTTTTAGCATCAAGTGATCTAGCGATGAACGTTTATTTTCTTCTTTGCCATTCTTCACTTCAGTTTACATTTCTTTAAAAAGCGTATGCACAAAAAAAATCACTTTGTGTATTTCGTGTCAGTTTTCTGCATTTTGTGTCAAAAATGAACATTATTTTGCTTAATAGTTTGGAAACTTATTTCAGATAGATAATAGATGATGATGATAGCTGGCTAGATGGCTAGATAACGACAGACAGACAGACAGACAGACAGACAGACAGACAGACAGACAGATGATATAGAGATAGCTGAATGCATTTTTGTCTGATCAGTTAATGCTATATTTATTTTTGTTATGCTGAGAACAGATCAGCAAATTTGACAAAATGGATATACTAAAAATACTAAATAATAGTTGCACTCCAGCTTACATATTATTTGAAAAGTATACATTTATACATTCTGAACTATATGAAGTTCTCAGTTTTTAACCTGCTCCAATAAAAAAGGATATCTATGTAATGTTCTTCAAACATTATCAATAAAAGTACAACATTATGAATAAAAGTACAAGTAAGCACAATCCTTCCACAGTCTATGGCCACCAAATAAGAGCAATGGGATGGCTTGGTGAAATTGTTTGGGTTTGGTTATGCTATTGATTTAATTTAATTCAGCCTTCTTTGCCTTTTGTAAATCACACACGTACATTTAAAGTACAACAGACTAGGAATGCTCACCCAGCCATTTACTTTTTTTTCCTGCATATGTTAAGAACAATTGTATACAGTCCCAGAGGTACTTTTTCAAGAGGCAACTGGACTTTCTGGTTTTTCTTTGAAGATGTTTCACTTCTCATCCAAGAAGAAGCTTCTTGGAGGAGAAGTGAAACAT
>JANHFL010008861.1:0-12369 GCA_032468155.1 Oxyrhabdium leporinum
TCTCTTCTTAAAAACCTCCAGTGATGGAGCACCCACGATTTCTGAAGGCAAGCTGTTCCACTGGTTAATGTTCCTTGCTGTTAGGAAGTTTCTCCTTAATTCCAGGTTGCTTCTCTCTTTGATTGGTTTCTTGTCTTGCCCTCTGGTGCTTTGGAAGATAAAATTTATTGTCCAACCTTGAATTGAAGATCCAAATGATAATCTAATTCTGTCTAACTCAGGATTTGGCATCAACCAAGAACTAGAGAATATATACTTCCAGTAAGTCTCAAGTACTTGTCAGGAAATTGCATCATCATGGATTTTGTTAAGACTTGTTAAGAGCCATGACAGCGCAGTGGTTAAAATGAAATACTGCAAGCTAACTTATTGCTCACTCCAGGAGTTTGATTCTGAACAGCTCAAGGTTGACTCAGATTTCCATCCTTCCGAGGACCCAGATTGTTGGGGGCAATATGCTGACTCTGTAAACTGCTTAGAGAGGGTGGTAAAGCATTATGAAGCGCTATATACCGTAAGTCTGAGTGCTATTGCTATTGCTTATCATGTGTGCTGCACTTACTAATTCTAAACATATCACATGGCGTTGGAATGAAGACTACACTGATTTAATTTAGAATGGGGTCTGTAGAATTACAATATCTCAGTCCTTTGAAATGAACATACTGTGAGAAGTTTTATATCAAGGTATATTTTATTCTTTATGCTGTTTTCACCTTCCCTTAAAACATTATGCTGTTCTGATGATTATGAAAATAACCCATGGAAAGCAATATATTTCTTTCAAGTTTTTTTTTACTTTACCTGCATTTACCAGCCTCCAAGTAAAAGCTCGAGGCCGAGAAAAAACCCCAATTATTTTATTCTTCCTACTGTTTCCATCTTACCTTAAAACATTAACAGAATTCACAATGGACTGAGAATCAGTATCGCCACTAGATAATTGACAGTGAAGCTGAAACTAATTTAATCAAGTTAAAATAGAAAACAGGGAGAAATCCTTTACTTCCTCAACCCCCAAATAAGTTGCCCAAACCTAATCCACATATCAAAGGATAAAGTCTGCAAACACAAATAGTGTTAATTAAATTAGGTCTCCCAGCAGGACTGCATGGGAATAAACATACCTACACGCACCCAAACACACACGGTCCACAAGTGTCCCCCTAGAGTCAACATGTGGACACTTCCACACCAGGACAAGCTCCCCTATAAATGTCTGTTGCTTTGCCCCATTGCTCTGCAGCTGCCCTAAAGGCAAACTGTTTGCTTTTAGGATAGAGGTGCCAAACTCAAGGCCCACAGGCTGAATCCAGCCCGCGATGTGGTTGGATCCAGCCCGCGGGGCCGTCCTGGTCTACCCACATCGCTACGGCCTGGTCTACCTGTGTCGCTTCGGCCTGGTCCACCCAATGCAGAGAGGAAAGATCAGGCCAATATAGCTTCGGCCCGGTCTACCCGATTAGGCCTACTCAATGCGAAGAGGAAACATGCCAGCAGTTTGGGGAGTGGCGTCAAGCTGGCCACGCCCACCCAGTCAGCCACACCCACCCAGTCACCACCACCCCTCTCCCCCAAGGACAGCCACAGCCTTGATGTGGCCCTTAATGAAATTGAATCTGACACCCCTGTTTTAGGAATAAATATTTATTCTTCCCTCACAGCTGTCTGGATCTCTTTTTTTTTTTATTCTTGCAGAATCCTGGCTTGAGTTGGCATCCAAAATTATTCTTCTGACAATACTGTATTATTTTCAAGCAATATGTTTATAAATATCATCATGGATTCGTTCAGATGTGTGGCAGAAATATGAGAACAGAAGTGAAAGTAAACATACTTGGTATTTACAATAATAAAACTTTGAGTGTATTCCTAGTTGTTTCTCACTGTTCCTGCTCAACTATGTTTCACTGCTGACACTGCATTGCTTTGTTATTAAATTAAGAAATGGTTGTCCTGACTTATGAAACAGAAAATGAAGTAATTGCATGTGCAAAGAAGTTACTTCCAAATCCTTGCAGCTTGTTATGATTGTTTCCCACAATGAAGATTCCTGCTCAAAACAGTGGAATAGACCATTCAATTTGCATTCAGATTTTGCAGGAAATAGTTCATAACACTGCATTCAGACTTTCTTATGATACAGCACTTAAATACAGATAGTCCTCAGCTTATGACCAAAACTGAGCCCAAAATTTCTTGTTGTTAAGTGAGACATTTGTCAAATGAATTTCGTCCCATTTTACAATCTTTCTTGCCACAGTTGTTAAGTGACTCACTGCAGTTGATAAGTTAGTAACTCGGTTGTTAAGTGAATCTGGTTTCCTCACTGACTTTGCTTGTCAGAAGGTCGCAAAAGGGGATCACGTGACCCCGGGACACAGCAATGGTCATAAGTGTGAAGCATTTACTAAGCATCTGAACTTTGATCACATGATCATGGGATGCTACAAAGGTTGTAACTGTGAAGAATGGTCATAAGTCACTTTTTTCAGTGCCATTGCAACTTTGAACGGTCACTAAATGAATTGTTGTAACTCAAAGGCTACCTGTATAGAAGCATTAGCATTATTTAAGAAAAAGTTATAGAACTGCATTTCCCTAACTTAATATTGGGATGGTTAGAAGATATTTAAAAAGGTATAATGTAATCCAGCAATTCATTGAGCCTGATCTTGCTTCATAGGACTAGCAGGCTCTTCTAATATCTGAAGCAATTCTTTTCCTTGTGACATTTCACCAGAGGTGCTAACAATGAATTTTCATCCTATCTGCAGAACCAATGCAGATTTCTCCTTAGTTCTAGGCTGCTTCTCTTCCGAGAAAGGGTGGGCAACCTTTCTGGCAGGAATTTTGTCCAGAATTATAGAAGTTTCCCTTAAGAAATTATATTTGCCTGTACTACAATCAGAAAATAACCGAGTAACAATTTAAGAAAAGCAAAACCAACGAATTGGTTGTTTAAAGCAAGATTCTCTCTACAGACTGGTAGAGGCCTTACAGAACCTGGGGAGTGTAAAGATAACATAATCCCTTCTTTGAAAAAGTGCAGACTACATAAAATGAGTCCTTCATTCAATGTTGTTTCGCAAAGGAAGAGTATGCCAATATAAACAATATAAATAAGTCAGCAAACGGATTTTTCATAGGTCATCACTGAAGTCAGATCAGTTAGTTAGTTTACTTTATTGATTAACCCATGGGCCATACACAAATTTATTACTAAAATCCAATTAAAACAATTTAAAAAATGGGATTGGAATAAAATACAATTAAAATGAGATTGGAATAAAATACAATAATTTAATATATGGATAAATAAAATATGATAAAATTATATCTCAGTGTCACTCTTACAATCTACCCCAATCAGTCCCACATGTGCTGATCTCAACCAAACCATTTTGCTTAAGTACTGTGCTGTGTTAAATGTTATTTTCAGATTCTGGCCGCACACAAGGCATGTTGTTTTGATATGGGGTTCCCAATGGTTCTTGTCATCCTCCCCTCCCTGTATCCTCCTTTCCCCACATTTTATAGCAGGCTGCCATCAAAGCAAAGCAGAGCTGAAGCAGTGTGATGGCAGATATTACAAATGGGAGTTTCCATTTATTCATTGATAGGTATCAGATTGGTTCTTATGAAAAATAAAATGTTGCCTTACATTGACCCCTGGCTGGATATAACAGGACTGTTCTAGAATATCAAGATCTCAATGAGGTTTTTCTTCTTCATCTTCCCTTTAATTTCTTTACCGTTCTATGTACTAGCTTTACACTATGCAGTACATCTAGAAACTGGGACTATTTTTTTTTAAATTGGTTATATGTAAGCCACTTAAGAAACCATTGAAGAAAGGATGAAAAAACTTTACAGAAATGGGAGCGATCAAATGGCACCATTCTGTAGCTTTCAAAAGAAGCAGAAGATGAATGTAGAATCTTTCAGCTGCATTAACAAAAGAATGAATCCTGAGTTGGCTATGGCAAGACACCTCCATTTTTACTGAGAAGACAGCTACTCCGGGGAATTTAAAAGAAGGTAGAGGTGAGTAGTCTCATAACAAATACGTTGTAAAGATAAAATCCATTGGAGTTCACTTTAACAACAACAATATATATATATGTCAGGATTTCTATTATGGGTGAGAGCTTTTTAACTTCAGATTCCCAGGGTTTTGTCTGCCTCCACTTTTCAAGTTATTTCTCTGGAGTTATAACCAAACATTTTGCTTCCCAGGGAGGCAGTTGGATTTAAAAAAGGAACCAGCAAGCTTGCTGTGTCTATTGTCCAGAACTAAACAGACAAATATATCAAAGTATCTCTTGGTGACTCTCATCAGTGAGAATACTTAATGCTATTATGCAAATGCTTTCTTTGGCTAAACGAGGAGAAGCAGGGAGCAGTTGTAAAAGTGTTCTCAGAGCAACAAGGTGTGTGGAGTTTTCTGGAGAGAAAGAGAAGGGGAGAAATCCTTTCAGTTTGACAAGGTTCTGTTTAACTTTACAATAAATATTATGCTTATATTCCCGGTAGTGTTTTTTGTCTGCACTAGGTTGAAGAGTTAATATTTAGCACTATTTGCAGTTTTATGACCAATCCTTTCATTTATGATCTTTGCAGGTCTGTAAAGCAAAGGAAAGCTGAAGTAAGATAGATAGTAAGCAGAGTTGTAATTTCATTTAGCGACTGCTTCACTTAACAACTGAAATGTCTGTCCCAATTGTGGTTGCTAAATGAGCAAATTTACATATATGTTTGCACGTTGGCAAAATAAATCTGCTCAGCTAATCTGTGGTTCATTGCAGTAGACAGCCTTTCTAGATCAAAGCATAGTTTTTAATTGCATCAGTTTTTTTAAAAAATGAGAGATTCATTCCTTATCCACACTTTTAGTAAAACATAGAGAGAAAGAGAAGGGGAAAAAGAGAGAATATGTTTAGGAAGACTTAAATTCTGACACACGGACAATGCAAAGTTTATTTTGTGAGTGAAATCATTTCCAGCAACAAAATGTGTTTAATTTATGCCTCAATCTTCCCCCTTTCAGGGAAGCCAAAGAATCCCTTGGAATAGATAAGATGGCCCTTAAAAGAGACACTTAATTCTACAACAGTTTGCATTATCTTCCATTTGTAACCCTCTGGTGATTTTACACGGTGGCATTTTTCTCCCTTCCATCTGGATGCAGCTAAGAAGAAGCCATATGGCTTCTAGTCTGGTATCGCTCTTTTTCTAGTTCTCGCAGAAAGGAATTGGATGAGACTGAAGCACAAGATGGCCTCTTCCTGGGAACATCAAAGGGAGAAGAAAAATGCCTTCCTGACCTCGATGTATCTTTTCATGTCCACTTGCCTACACTCAGGATTTAAGATGAGACAACAAGGACATGCATCTGCGGTACAAATAAAGGTGAGCAATGAAGAAAATACGTCATCCATTAAATACCATACATGCCCAGAAGAAAGAGGATTCTATATTTAAGATTATCACTTCAGAGAAAGAGTAGGTAGAAGAAAAAATGCTAATAAAAGCCAAGTGTAATTCTTATCTCTGGTAGCCATTGCGTAAGAGTGTGTGCCTGCGTATATGTGCATTCCTTATATGTAACAGAAGCCACTAGAAAAAGGACTCAAACTGTAATAATCACTAACTACAACTTTCACTGGTGTATTTTTTAAAATTGTGATTGCACTGTGGTTTTATCATTATGATTTTATTCTTTTTAACTATAAGTTAATCGATTGTTATGTACACATGCAATGAATTGCCCAATTAAGTTACCCCATTCAGAAAATTAACCCATTTCCATCGGTGTGCACTAGCCGTTCTCTCCCACTCATACTTCAGTTACTCGCAGGAAAACAAAAAAGTACACACATACATAGACCTACAAATATTCATCCCCACTCCTTCCAGAAATAACACACAAAAGCAAAAAAGCAAGCATGTAGTTTTGGCCTTTAGAATTCTTTCCAGCCCCTTATAACAGCTTTATTCTGGATTATGTGACAAAGAGGGAGGCATTTTAGAAAGAAGTATAGTATTAACAACATAATATGTCATGCTGGCTGGGGGATTCTGGAGTTGAAGTTCATACTTCCAAATGAAAAACACAGATTCTAGTCCATTTTTCAAACTCAGCTTTTTTATTACTGGTTGTACCTCCGAATGGCAAAGTTGTTTTCACCCTATACCGGTTTCAAATGCAGAGGTGGACAGAGTTTTTTTCCTCAGTATGAAACATTCTGTTCAGTTAGAAAAAAAATCAAAACCGGATGGAGGCCGTAAAAAGAATGGATAACTACGTTACAAAGGGGAAGAGGAGCAAATTTGGATGGCAAGGATGCAAAAAGAGGAGGGGACCGAGCAGAGCAGGAATGGAAAGAAAAGGATTATTTTCACCTGAGGTGTATCATTGCCTTACGTCTAGGATCCCAGATGTTGGCAGATAAGAGTCCTGCACTGCCATGTTTTGGAGCCTAGCCTTGAGGCCATGATAGGAACAGATCCTCCCAAGCAGCCAATTCTTTTTTTTTTCAACAGCTTCTGCTATTACTGCTTTGGTAATCCATTATGGCTACATAACTGTTGCCATACAGGATAGGAGTATCGCTTTCATTTCATAATTTCATTGCAAGAATGCCTCTTGCCTCATACAGGAATCTAGACTTTGTTTATACAGTATATACAGCCATGCCCAGAAAATAAAGCAAAATTAAGGCAGGGTAGTAAAGAATGTCCGGTGGAACTAGAAAACGGCAGTGTCCCAATCGCTTTGGTTTTGTTTATGATAAATGGATGTTTTGTGACTGATACAGCAGTTATATAGAGAGATAAGATAAGCCTTAATGGCACCCATTTAGTGATCATTCTTAAGGCAGTCCTCAAAATGCCACCTATGTCTTCCAAGTCCAAAGAGCTTTTTCATTTATTGAATATTCTGATTGTAAGTGGGAACCCCATCTGACTTGTATGGAAAGTTGCCGGGAACTGGAGGAACGGAATATGAAATTAACACCTGAAAAAAATATGACAATCTTTGCAAATATAGCATCTATTGCAAAATACCTTTCTGAAGTTGATATACAGAAATTATAAACAAGGTAGAAAGAAAGAAGTTAGAAGTAGGAACTGTTTCTGATTATACTTAAAATATATGGATTTGAAACTTACCCCTTTCATATATTGAAATATAAATGCTAAGCTGCCATAATATTTTTAAACAAGTCAGGTATTGTATAACTGCAATCAATGACCCAATTCCTTCTAGAAATTGAATAGAAGCAGTTTCTGTTGTCTCTTAATTGAGGATTTCTTTGTCAGTTAATAATATACATATCAGTTAAATAGAAACACGTTGAAAAGTGAAGTTTATGTCAATATAGGGAGAAAGAATGCTCTCTTGTATTATTATTTTTTTGTTATTACTTTGTTGTGTACCACAGACAGTCAACCTAAATTATTTGATCTTCTGTAAATGCAAGTATAGAAGAATGCAGCTTTGGTCTTGAGAAGGAAGTGGGGGTAGCAAAACAGCTCTGAGAAAGTACAAAGTATGTCTGAAGGTATGTGGGGAAAACCTTGGGAGACAGGCAAAGAGATGCTGTTGAGGGCAGGGGTGTCAAACTGGTGGCCTGCAGGCTGGATGCGTCATGCACAGGCCATGCCCACCCCAGCTCCGCAAAAGGAAAAAAGTCAGGATACGTCATGTGACAGCAACATGACGTGGCAAGTTTGACACCCGTAGTCTAGGGAATGGTCAGATAAGGGAAGGCATAGCTCATAGCTATGCGAGCACAAGGCTCAGAAGGGACTGTCCCTAGTCTCTTGGGAGACAGAAGGAGATTTGTACTTTCAGACTTTCAAGATTCTGTTAATATAGCCATACCATAAAGTAGAATTAACATATTTCTTGTCTGGTCTACCTGGAAAGGCTGCCAGTATGAAAAAGACAAACTTTCAGCCCCTTGTTGTCTTTAAAACGGAGATAATAAAAGTTTTGGATAAGCTGTCAAGATTCTGCCAATGGGTCCTACAATAATAAAGTAGCATTTTTGGTGTCTGTTTCTTGCTTCATTTTGAAAGTCTGAAAGCAACCACTCTTATATTTGCATTCTTGGATTATTCTCTGCATTCCTCTGAAACAGGGGGAAAAAAACATGTATCCATCAAAGAAAACTCCACAGCAAAATGACTGGGTTATGCTACAACAGGAAATCCAAAACAAAAGAATGGTAACTTTAGAATATTTGAAGTCTGTGTGTGGTACGTTATGTTCTCCTATTGTTTTCAACTTCCTGACTAATGGATCAAAATACTTTTTTACCAACTATGTTCTGAACTTGGTTGATGTGTAGGCATTTTTCACGGACATGTCTACTTGCAAGGAAAGCATTTATTTTAAGTCATTCTACATTAGTTGCAAATGGAAAATATTCAGCTCACTGGTTAGGAAATATCCATATTCAGTGGAAAAATACACATTTGTCAGTCACTCAACTGTTATAGTGTAGTGTCTGGTATTCCACCAATAAGCGATTTTGAACTTTTTAAAATTGCAACCAGGAAGAAAACTATTTTGCAAAGCTTCTCAAGAAGCATAGGAAGATGCCATCTGTCTAAATGCTGCATCGCTAAAATAATTGTGAGTAAAATAGTTCCAAAGGACTTAGTTGTGGAATTCCAGTGGCAGGGATGCAGGGAAAAGACAACATTAATACATTTTGGTAAGGAGAGATTTCAGCGAACAGTTTCCTCCTAATCATGTCCCATGATTCATTCCCCTGGCAGTTCCAATCCAAACTATTAATGTCACCAGATCTAGAATGTATTGACATAATTCCCAACAGGCTTTCTTACTACGAGAGGAGAGGCTGCTTCCTTGTGAGTAGCCTCGCCAACCTCCTCTGTGCTTCCTTTCATTCCTCTTTCGCATCCATAGATTGGGCAGCAGTGACAACTGTTCCTTCTCAGAGGCAGCCTGTGCCTCCTCTTCTTTTGCTTACATAGACAGGTATCCATCCAATTGATCAATTCCCTTGATGCTCAATGGTCCTGGGATTGCATTCTTATCAACCATTAGGCTCTCTGGAGACCCATGGTACTCCTGTCTGATGGCCCCGATTCTGGCTTATATCCTCTTTGTTGGATTTGGCGAGCATCTGGGGCATCACACCTTTGTAGCTTATAATTGAGATATTTAAAAAGACATTTTCCCCATCTATATCTTGGCATACAATACTGTCTTCAAAGTCCCCTTTTCCAGAACCCCATCATTTGAAGTTGTATTATTTTAGGTTTTTAAAATTTGTTAACTTCTCATAGGAAGTCCAGAGAATTTCTTGGTGAATTATTGAAATTATTAAAACAATCATCCAGTGGGTTAAAAAATAAATCACCAAGGCTTCACTGCTGAAATATTTTCCTATGCAGCAGAATAATGAATGCAAATCACCAGATGCTTTGAAATTAGGAAATTCCCTTTTTTCTTCCCCTTTTTCCCCCCAAGATAACAGCAGGCTAGATAATGGTCTACTATGTGATCTTTGGCTGATATGCAATAGATCAGTTAAAGAGTTTTTGTTAACTAAATCAAAACAATATTTTTCTCCTGTCCTCAATTATACTTTTGAGATGAACAGACCCTGGCATAATTAGCAATTTGTATGGAAGGAACATATATTCAATATTCCAACTAGACAACCCATGATCGATCAGGTAATTGTTGCCTGATATTACTTTACCTAACAGAAAGACTATGGGTGGCAAAAAAATCAATGGGAGCAATTTCCAACTTCCTGTCAGTTTCCCCACTGTTTCCTTCTGGGAAACTAGCAATAAGCATTGGAAATTTTCCTTCCTTCCTTCCTTCCTTCCTTCCTTCCTTCCTTCCTTCCTTCCTTCCTTCCTTCCTTCCTTCCTTCCAAATCAGTATCTATCTTGGCTAGTAAAGAAGCAAATTAACACAAACCTAAAATCTGCCTACTTCTCTATTCATCTATTAAAGATGAAGTTTTAACACACAATATAGCCCTAGCTAGGATTTCCACAGTAAGGTTCTGATGGCATCAGTGACAGGAGGTTGGAGGATTTAGGATTGGTCCTTGGAGCCTTGATGGTTGGAAAGAATAGGCTTCAATAAAACAATTGGGCTAAAACTGTGAAAAGTAATTATTTAAATTCCAGTGACTGAATTCTTTAAAATATTCTTCTGAAAAGATGATCAGTGTAGGAATTATTATCCTTCCACCAAGGATTTCAGGCCAGTTCAGCCCAGCTCTAAGAAAAATAGGCCGTGATGTAGATTTTCCTCCTTAAGATGGAGAAACGCAAAACTTAACAAATCGTGCCATGAGAGTTAGGTAACTATGCAACCATGCTTTAATGAGAAATTCTTTTATTAAACTAGGGAAGCTAAATTTCCAAATATAAAAAGAAGGTTCTTGGTTAAAAAAAAAGGTAATATATGATAGTTAAAAGAAGATAACAGTCTCACATGCAATGTTCCAGATAAAATCATTATAGCAAGTATAAGTAAATGTATTTAAGAAAATTTGCTTGAAAACAATGTTGAATTTCAGGCTCTAATCCAAATTCACTACAGAAAAGAGAGAGGCTGCTCTCATTTCCTTTCTTCTTTCTTCTTTTTTCTCACAATTTTATAGCACGCAGAAGATAGTGAAAACCAGCTGCTTGGGAAAACTGACTATTGTTTTGTCATCCAGCTAGTAAATCAGAAAATTACTAGTTCCATAAAAGTGTCATTAAAATTTTGCAACTGGATGTTAATGGTATTAAATAGGTTTCGTTTATGACTCCCTCATCACCTAACTGAGCGCTGGGCCCAAGATAGAATTTTGAGGTACCCCACTGCATGCTTCCCTCCATATAGATGTAATTGTATTACCAAGTTATGCTAAGTTGAATCTCTTTGATAGTCTTGAGATTTTAAAATTTGCAATAATGGACAACATATGTAGTTGAAAATTGAATTGTTGGGTTCTTGGTGCTTTCTGGTAATAAGAGATACCAGACTAGGTAACATCATCAGTGCAGAGAGGTGCATAAACCATGGGTTTTCCTCCCAGCCAGCAAATGTCACTTCTCAATGTGCTGATGATGCTAGCTAGCATGATAATGAAACACGAAAAGAAAACAAACTCAGAGATCGCCAAGTACCTTTTGGAATTATACCTACAGGATAAATGCACCAAAATTCAAGGGAGCTTTTATGCCAAGAAATCACCAATTACATCCAGTAACTTTCTCCTTTATTCAAGAATTGTATTGTGAATTGTTGATGACAATTAGTCTGCACAGAGAGGAAAGTAGGTTTATGTTAGTGTTAGCAGCAACGTTATCAGACGTTATCAAACTGTGGGTTGAAACATTGGGTCTCAGCTTGGATGGGAAGCTTTTGGAAAAAAAGGTGGATGAAGTTTGAGTAAGCAAAATGGGAAGGATGTCAAAAATCATTTCAGTTTTGCCTGGGCATGCCTACAGCAGTCTTGCCTGGAAAAGCAGAAGCAAACTCTGGAACCCACTCTTGAGAGATAGTCAGGCCCAGGGGCCTAGCCATATGTCAAAATCATCTGCCAACTATCTGGAAAAAAAATTATTACTTGGTTTTATTTAAGGACAATGCACAAATTCATTTTTCTTTTTAAAAAGGCATGATATTTCAATCTTTGGGAACCCTTGTGTTAATTTGATGCACAGAAATGACTCCTCTAACAAACTTTTGATATATTTGAACCATTGCCAGTACGAACAAGCCTGTCTATACCCAGAACTCAGGAGAAGTTGGGAAAGGGCCAGCTTCTGTTCTGCTGCATAGATATGTGGTGCACTGGAAACCATTCCCTCCTATTCTCTCCCAAAGCTCTCTACCCTTTAAGCTGGAGTTGCAGACAAACACAACATAGTTGTTATCCCAAGCGTGCATTTCAGCAAAACCCGATGGGCCTAGCGAATCCTGGGCCATGGCAGGAGAAGGCAGGAAAGGGCCCACTTCCAATGTGCTGCACTGGATATCTGCCCACGGAGGGCAAGAACTACATTGCACAAATTGTTTGTGCTTGTTGGACTTGCAAAACAAAAAACAAACCAACTCCAGACACAAGCAGCATTTCAATATGACTGAACTTCCATCGTAAGTAGGGGCTGCCTATACAGTACATATCTATTTAAAGCAGGGGTGTCAAACTCGATTTCATTCAGGGCCGCATCAGGGTTGTTTTTGACCTCGGGGGGCGCAGGAGGGGCATGGCTGGGTGTGTGTGTGGCCAGCTTGACATCACTCGTGTCAGGAGTGCCTATGGTTGCCCGAGCGCTCTGCCAGTGAAAATGGGCTCCTGAGCTCCATTT
>JANHFL010008866.1:0-16504 GCA_032468155.1 Oxyrhabdium leporinum
CCCCGAGTCTTCGGAGTGGGGCGGTATATAAATTAAACTTATATATATATATATATATATCAGTCTCACCTACTCCATAACTTGTTATTAAATTAAGACCCCACAACTATGGCAAAATCAGCAAAAGGAGCATCATTGAACATCTAACAATGTGGAATGGCCTGTATGGACATAAATGGTCCTGCAAATAATCTCGGCTGAAGCCACAGCTATGAGAAAAGCAATTACTGACATAAGCAAGTGGCCTCAGTTTACACCAAATATTTATTCCAAACTTCAAAACATTCTTCTCTGCAGGTCTCCGGTGCATGTATTTGTATGATAGGTTCAATACATATAAGTGTTTACAAACAGAAATGGTCTGATACAATACCATTTTCATGCAATGACATAAGAGCCCAGTTTTAATTGAATCTAATGCACCTGTGAATAGAACTATTTATATTCAATGTGCCAATGATTGTTCCCTTCTAAACACTACAGTGATTTTCTCTGCCTATGGCATTATGGCATCATTATTTGTAAATGACATATTCGAAACACAGCTTGCCTGCAAGGGCCTATTTCTCTTTTAAGCCAGTGAATGTACTGTAGTAGCTGCTGGCACTGACATACTACTTCATTATAAGACATAATTTTCTGGCTGAAGCCCACAATGTTTGGACATGGTAGGAATGGAAGTCCAAATAGCTATTAAACTTTAAGCTGAGGAGCTACAGTAGATGCTTTCCATATAAAGGAAGATTGTTAGAAAATTCAAATTAAAAGTGGTTTTCTTTTATGTAGCACCACTGCCATTGTGCTTCTGAATTATAAATCTTAATACAGTTTTCTAAACAAAGTGCTTTGTGCAAATGTTGAACAAGCAGAAAAAAGGCTGTTTGCTCATACCTTCACTTGATTGTCATGTGAAGATGAAATACATAATATAGAAAATGCAAGTCAATACTCAAGGTTGTAACTTAAGAGGTGAAAGATAACTTGCTCTATCACCATTCTTGCTTTTCTGAATTCCTCCATTTTTTTAACATGTCCATTGGATATGTAATGTATCAAAACTTTAGAATTTAGAATAAATTGAAGTTACTGGTATATCTCATTTTTTATCTGACGACTTTGTTGTTTTTTTAATTTATTGAATTTATAGGCTTCCCAGCTTGCCTAGAGGCTTACAATCAGTAAAAAAAAACCCAATATAAGACATTAAAATAATTAATAACATTAAATTTGGTTTAAAATTGAAGAAAAAAATGGGAAGGAAGGCAGCAAGATTTCTTTATGTTTATTTATCAGATTTAGAAGCTGCCCATCTCCCTCCCAGAGGCAGTATACAAGTAAAATATAAACACTTAAAAATTGTGAGGCAAAGATAGTTAAAATTCAAAGTTACAAAGGCAGAAGGAGAGCCTTGAAGCTGCTAACCAGCCTCATGGATCTGTGCTCTTCTGTGACCCTCAAACAATATGGAAGAGCCAGGCCTTCAGACATTTCCGAAAGGCGAGGAACATATATATGGAACAAAATCCAGAGCTTTTTGCAGTTCCAGCACTATTCTTCCCTACACATTCCTCAAGTTAAACAGGGTCATCCAAATCTCTAGAACAATATTTGGGAAACATAGGACAGTACTTCCTGGAGAAAAATCTATTTGTATAGTTGCTAAGTGTCAACACTGACTAGATAGCACATCAACCAAGCAATCGATCGATCAGGACAATATGGAAAAGGGGCAATTGGACAGAACCTCTTCCCCCAGTCCTTTATTCTAATTTCAGTTCTGTTATTAATTGAAAAGTTCTGATATAGTTAAAGCCTGTTACCTTTAGCCATGCTTAAATCTGCCTCATTAGATTTAGAAGCAGATCAGATGCACCTCGAAAGAACAGGTGTAAACATGTTTTCCCAGAAACATCCCTTTGGATCTATTCCATGTTATGCTTCTCAGCAAGTAATTAAGGATGTAAATAAGGCTGACATCAACTTGAGCCAAGTGTGGTCTTCATATTTACATCCGCAGTACATTTTGTAACAGCTCAATAGATGGATATTGATGTATTCTGATTGTGAAAATCATTATCTTTATATGAGAGGTTCTCTCTGATTGTGACTGTAAAAGATTGGAGAGATACAAAGTGATTGCCTTATAACAAGGGAAGTAAGGAAAGAGGAAAAATATTTTTGGAACAGCACATTCCTCAAGGTCAGCACTAAATTATGCTTACTGAATTGAAATAAAATGCAGATACAGTGTTCTAAGAAAAACAAACCAATAAAAAAGCAAACAAATCCCATATAAATAATCAGATGAGAGGGGCTGCTTTTTTTATATATTCAGTGAGGTATTTCTCTCTCTTTAGCATAATTGCTTACCAGGTGTTTGTTTCTGGCTTGCATGAATTAATTACAAAGCTACCTATTACAGTCTGGCATTTTAAAAAATCTTTTGTAGGTGAAAAAAATATATCCCATTTTTAAATTTTCTGTTCGTGGAAACCAGTTTCATTTTCCTGATCTGTGGCTTTTTCTCCAGTTTCTTTCTTCCAGATGTTTATATGGTCTCTTGAAACGCCATTCTCACACTGTGGATAGTCTCATGGTCCACAGTCAACACTCCAAGTTCTTTAGCAACCAGATTCTGTACTCAGTAAGGAGAGTGTCTAAAGAGATTCTCAGCCATCACGATCATGGTTGTCCCAAAGGTGCTTTTTCTTTGAAGATGGTTCACTTCTCTGAAGAAGCTTCTTGGATAAGAAGTGAAAGATCTTGAAAGAAAAGCCAGAAAGTCCAATTGCCTCTTGAAAAAGCACCTTTGGGTCAGTAAGGAGAGGTTCTCTGGAAAGTAGTTCTTCCAGAATTCTTAGTCAGCTTTCCCAGAATTCCTGGTCAGGTTTTTTTGGGCATGCTAGGGAGTTCTGGGAACTTCAGCCCCAAATCATCCAGGCCACATTAACTTGGGGAGACTTTCTTAGTCCTGTCTATAGTTTACTACTGGGTGTCTTACACTGAAAACTATTTGGAAGTTTCAACTAAACTGGAAGGCTATAGACATTCTTGCCATTGGAAGTAATTATTGGAAGCGCATAGCTCTATCACTAAGAGCCTTAGCAGTTGCTGCAGGTTCACCATCCAGTTCAAAATTAGGACCTCCCCATTCGCTCTTTGGTAATTTCTTCATGTTTTGAAGTTCTGGAAACATTTTGAAGGGATTCTTTCACAGGTGGGGAATGTAAAAGTTTAGCAAAGAGTAACACTATATTCAAAAGCTTCCCCTATTTTACTTGTTTCAGGTTTGGCTGTCATTTTCCCTAATAATGGGATTAATTTACTACATCAGGAAGACATTATAATAACAGCCATGTGTAAAATTAAGTTCCCAGTGCTTTTAATGGATGCTGCACTAAAATAAAAAGTCCAGCATTTCTTTTTTTATGAGCCTGATGTAATAACAATATTTATATATTTAGAATTATTTCAGATATATTATAAAACTAAATCTCGACTGGCTTGATACTATTCACTTATTTTGGAGACTGTTGACTTTACCTGTTGTGCAAACTATATCTGATGAATCTGTTAAATGTTGATACTAAGACTCCAAGAGCTACAATGTTTAACCAGGTATTACCTGCAGGGATTTATCCTATATAATCTGATTTTATGAGGAAAATCAAGGTTTGGATAACATAAGACTTTTGGGTTATAAAGTAAACATGAATGTTGACAAACATAAACCAGTGATATTAGCTTTGTTAATACCCAAAAAGCTTTTGATACACTTCAGATAAAGTTTTACCTCAAATGTTGTGGAAAATCAGATTTCCACACAATTTATGTTTGGGCTACAGTTTATTATAATTACACTTCCGCTCATATAATTAATTGATTAATTATGTGCCATTAAATTGCTGTTGACATTTAGCAACCACATAAATAGATGTTCTCCAAGAGTATCTGTCCCAACCTAATGTGTGAGATCTTCTAATGATGCACTTCTAGCTATTGTAACTGCTGCTGGTTGTCGTCTTCTCTCTCTCTCTCTCTCTCTCTCTCTCTCTCTCTCTCTTCTCTCTCCCTCTCAAGACAATGAACATATCTAATATTCCTATCTTCTCCAATTTTCCCTGCAACAACAACCCTATGGGGTAACTTAGGCTGAGAGAAAGTGTTGGACTTTAAGTTGCCCAGCCAGCTTTAATGCCTAAGGTGAAGTTAGAACTTCATGTTTCCTGGTTTCTAGCTTGGTGCCTTAACCATTAATTCAGACTGGCTCTCTTTCTTCATTTCTACCATACTCAGCATTATAGACTTTTCCAAAGTGTTAGTTCTTTGCATAATATGTCCAAAATATGATAATTTGAGCTTGGTTATTAGTATATTAAGTGTGAACCCTGGAGTAATTTGTTTGATGAACCATTTTTTGTTTTGTTTTATCAGCTGGCTCTATTCTCAGAAGTCTTCTTCAACATCGAGGATCAAAAATGTCAATCTTTTTATCCTGTTTCTTGAAAGTCAAAGGAAAACCACCATCTGTGTGATTCTGATCTTTGTAGATACAATCACATCCTAGTATTTGAATATCTTTTTCAAGGCCTCCTTGTTTACGCTACCAAGTGCTAATATGTGGCATATTATTTGACTGCTTGTTCCTTTATATAGTTGCTTCTAAAAGCAGAAGCTATCATCCATTTCCATATTTTCGTGTCAGTTTTAAAGTTTATTGGACTAACTGTTGTCATTACTTTGGTCTTCTTTATATTCAGTCTTAGTCCCATTTTCTTCACTGTGCTCCATGATATTATTAAAGCTTGAAGATCATTAGCATTTTCAGCTATCACCATAACAAGGTTATTGATTTTCTTCCTCTAGTTTTATAACCTTGCCTATCTTCTTTCCCTTGATAAATATTTCATACATAGGTTGAATAAACAAGGAGGGACTACACAGTTTGGTTTCTTGGATCCAAGTCTGTTTCGCTTTATTCTGTCATTCTGAGGCTGATTAGCATGTAGGCTTAACTTAAACTTAGAACTTACATCTGTAAGTTTGTGATGTATTCCATAATCTGCCTCTGGTCATGTCTTTATTGTTATAACTGAGCTTTTCCACCTCACCTCCTTGTATCAATAATATAATCAACCTGATTTCTATGTAGATCACCTGGTGGTGTCTAAGTATAGAAGTTTGGGCTTTTTGAAGACTCTGCTAGTGGTGAAAAATTAAATGGCAGAAATTGGAAAAATCACTGTCCTGCTTCATTTTTGCTTTGTAGGTCATTTCAATGGCAAATATTTTTGATTTTGTGGGTCTCTGAAAAGGTCTTGGGGGATCCACAGATGTCCTAGGACCACATTTTAAGAAACATTAGAATATAGTACAGGTAGTCCTTCCTTATTGATGGTTAATACAGTGTTGTAAAACACAATGGCATGTGGCTGCACCAACTTACAATGACAGCTGCAGCAATTCCAGTTGCTGTTAGGCAATTCCATGCAGTTGCAGCCTCCCACAGTCACACTGTCGCCATTTGTGACTTCTTGCCAGTTCCCCCATAGACTTGGTTTATTGGAAGCCTGCAGTGATTGTAAATGGTAGTCACATGGATGCGGTGACAGCTGAAACAAGGACCAATCATAAGTCTCCCCCATTTAGCGCTGTTGTATCTCTGAACCACTTAACAAGTGGTTGTTTGCGGACTAACTGTATAAGCAGAAACTTAGATCATTGAGTGTAATACATGGATATAATAAATGTTAAATTGGGCAGGATCATGGAGTTCTTTTAAATAAAGTTTTAACAGGTATTTGAGAATACCCCGCATCAAAATGTAGAACCATTTGGGAATAATTAAAAAATACAGTAAATCAGAGTCTATAAACTGAGCAGCAAAAATTTATGACAACCAGGTTTCTAAGAATAACAATAAGCAAGGCTGGATGTGATATAGTGTTAGATAAACAGGAAAACATACAGTATAGTGAGTTCGTTCTGAGTTGAGGAACCTCAATAAATATGAAAAAATATTAATACATTTCGTTTAATGTTTTCAAGGGAAAACAGATCCCTGAGAATTTTCAATAAATGTATTTCAAGGAAATTTTCAAGCAGTAGAAATTATTGTGAAAAAAAATGGCTATAGTTAGTTCAGGAAGAATCCTGACCTGCTGTTTAGAAATAATAGTGATATTTAATTGTACAAAATTACAAATTAGAGTTTCAATGGTTCTTTTTCCTTTCTTAGGGCTTGCATGTTAAAACCAAATAAAATATTTTTTAAAAATATATATTTATTTAAATATTTTATATGGCTGTCCATTTCATAGCAGTGATTCTGGTTGACAAATTTTAAAAATATAATGATACTGGCTGAAAAGAAATTAAACTCTTATCTAATTAACAGAAAATACATTAATTACATTTATATTTTGCGAGAATGTTTAAAATGGGATTGAAAAATAACCAGAAAATAACCATTCTGTATTGTTTAAAAGTGACTTTAACTAATCATAGTCTAGTTTAGAGTTTGTGACAAATGAGCCATGGTGGCTCATTGGTTAGAATGCAGTATTGCAGGCTAATTCTGCCAACTGCCAGCAGTTCGATTCTCATTGGCTCAATGTTGACTCAGCTTTCGATCATTCCAAGTTTGGTAAAATGAGAAACCCAGATTTTGGAGGCAATAAGCTGACCTTGTAAACCACTTAGAGAGGGCGGTATATAAGTCTACGTGCTATTGCTATTAACTATATAGTATCAAGAGTATATTCAGCTATTATCCCTCTAGTGTTTGTGGAATTTGCTGGGTTTAGGACTACAGTTTCCATTCTACTAGGAGTCATAGCATCTAAGAAAACTAGACAGCAGAAATGGGACAGGTTTGCTTAAGAAACTCTTCTTTTTACCCACTCTGCAAAACAAGAGTCCACGAGAAAATGACAATGACATAACCAGAGCAAGAACGTTACTAAATTAATCTTCCATAACAGAACACTTAGAAAAGGAGCTCATATATCAAGACTGATTCTGAAATAAGTGGGTATGAGAAAAGAATAAATCAACATATGCTATTTATATTGCTCCAAACAATTCCATCCAACATCTATTGATTTGCAGGTACCATCTAACATATATTGATTTTTTTCCCTGTATGTCAAATTCAATGCTTTTTACTTTTTACTCATTTAAGAGTTGTCAAAGCACTCTTACTTTCCCAGATTTAGTGATCTGAAGATGACATTTCTGACATTCACCAAACTCTCCCAGTGACATATTTGCAAAGCAGAAATACGTAAGGAAAGACATTTAGGTATCTTCTGCCTCTCCAGATTTTATACACACATGCGTGCACACACACACACACACACACACACACAAAATCTTTGAAATTTGAAAGCACCTTAAAATATATCTTTATTGGCACCATAATCTGCATTTGGCATACCACAGTCCCAGTTCATGGGCTCCATCGTGCAGAACCTATGATGACATTATGGCCACTTTTATGTATATATCCTCACCAATCTTTCTTGAGCCATGGTGGCACAGTAGTTAGGGTGCAGTACTGCAATCTACTTCTTCTGACTGCCGGCTGACTGCAATTTGGCAGTTCAAATCTCACCAGGCTCGAGGTTGACTCAGCCTTCCATCCTTCCAAGGTGGATAAAATGAGGACCCAGATTGTTGGGGGCAATATGCTAACTCTGTGAACTGCTTAGAGAGGGCTGTAAAGCACTGTAAAGCAGTATATAAGTCTAAGTGCTATTGCTATTGCTATTAAATGATTTGTGGGACCCTCACATTTTTCCTCATTAAAGTTCTTCTTGAAAGTCTGTGAACTGCTTATGAACTTTTATCTGTCCTCATTTTCAGAAATACAGTGAAGGAATGTTCTGGTCTTGCACTGCTTAAACTACAACAAGCAGGTGGGAGATTGAGAAGGTCAGAGGTGGGATAAGATCATTGTTCCTAAAAAGGGGAATCTGTCTAAGTGGCCACACTCCAAGTACAGGATTTTCTCCTTTTGGTGGCTGAGTCAGAATGATTTGGCTCTGTTGCTCGGCTGTGATGGTAGAATGGGATAAAGTCAATTCTGGAGTGATACAGACATCTGTTTAGAAGGGCCCTTTGTGCCAATATTTCCTGATCTAATAGGTTTAACTACTGGATGACACATGAGCACTAAAAGAGCCCTAGATCAACAGCTAAATATTTACAGCATCTAAACTGAGCTAAAAGTATGAGAACTTTTCTTTCAAATGAATTTCAGTATCTGGGGATTTGGAGGCAATCTTACTTATCTATGTACATTTTATAAATGGGCTGTTTTCCATCTCTTTTTGCTATATTCTTATTTGGATGCTTTTTTTAATTATTTTTTTTCTTTTTTTAATATTAGAATTGACGCAATAGAATCAAATTACTGGCCCTGAGATTAAGCAGAACTTCTGATCTTTTTATTGTTATTGATCTATTCTAATACAGGCATGAATCATATCATTTCACCGAATGGGGAAAATATAGCATTCCGTCTCTAAACAGCATGCTCATTTTTGTTGTTGTTGCTCTCTAATCAAAAGAAGTCTTCCTGATTATTTAAGATACACAAGGGAAACTGTGGCTTGCAAAGATCACTCGGGAACATTCTGGAATGGCTTTTAATTAATTACACTGAATATGTAAGTGAAAAATCAACCTTTTCCTCTAAAGCACTGACCTATCCTTTCTCTGAATTCATTATAATACTTTACATTCTTCAGTTGCCCCTAATAAATAACTGAAGCGAAAAAGGTTGCTAATGTTATAATTGGAAAAATTGAAGGGTAGTGGTAAATATTTGTTGATTTTTTTAAATCCTGTCCCAATAGGCTTAAATTAGAAATTGCATAAAAAATTAAACTGGGCTTCTTTGCAAAAACAATCTGGAAATAATATGAAACAGAATTAGGCATCAATGTGAATTGTTTCTAACTCCTGTCAATTAAAATACTAATATAAAGGAAGTGTTAGTTTGATGTTCTCTTTAAAAATGTTAATGTGTTAACTTATGCAGATGGTATTTCTATCATTAATGGCTAAAACACAGTAAAGGGTTTAAATGGGAAAAATGCATAGTAAAGTCTGACAAGATAATTATTAGATAGCAACAGCTCTCTTTTTAAATTTCCTCTGGATGTATCCATAATACATCAGTCAAGCTTTGAAAAGAAAGTGAATTGTAGTTATGCTCTTAAATCCAGACACCACATTTGCAAGTACACCGAAAAAAGCATGGCATCATTTATTTGTAAACTGCCTGGTGTATTAAAAGCCAGGCACTATAGGTATACTGTACTTACAAGTAAACCAACAAAGGCTGGAATTGCAAATCAACACAGATTTATTCATAAGTAATGCCTACTGGGTTCATTAAAATTTATTTTTACATATATAAGGTTTGTTTATCAAACTGGTTTCATGTAGGTGTTAAACGGGGGGAGGGGGGAGTATTGAGGCCTGCAGCACTTCATACACAAGAGACTATGAGTAAGATCTCCCCACCACCACCTTCCAATACCAATTGAAACTCACCACAGATAAAAGAGGAGAACTACTATAAAACAGTGCCTCCTATTCCCAACTTCCAAAGCTGGTCCAAAAGAATACCATGATTGATGGAATTGAAAGTAATTGAGAGATCATGAGGATGGATGCACCACCCCATCCTAACTCCATCACAGGTCATCAACAAAAACAACCAATGCCATCTCTGTGCTCAAGGAGGACATAAGAAATGACTTTGAAGAACAGGTGGAGGAACCACTACTAAAGCAATAGTCAGATAAAAAGGGCTTGAGCCCAGGCCAAGAAACTACTTTGAGTAAATGTTTCAATCAGATCCCTCCCTAGTTCCCATGAAGATGGAGAGAGTAATTCATTTAATAACCACAGTGAGTCAGTGAATTACCATCATAAAATGAGGGTAAAATCGTGTTCATGTGGTGATTTGACTTAGGAGCACAATGACTTATGACCAAAATTCTGGGCAAAATTGTGGATGTAAGTCAAGGACTACCTCTAATAGGAATCTGAAGCCATGTGTGAAATTACACTGGTCTACAGAGAACAGGTCCCACTGCCTTTGCAAGATAGTCCTGCCTTAGGACCAGAATATTGGATAAGACACCTTTTCCTATAGCCCAAACTCAGTGAGGGATGAAAGCAAGCTTTCTACACAATTAAAAGCAAAATGTGTGGCTGTGCAGGCTAACCCTAACCTTCGGCACCAGTAGCAAGGACACCTGAAGGAGATTGTTTTTATATTAACACAACAAATCTTTTCCATAAAATGGAACGATCCTGACTGGGTCAGGATTTCCCATCAAGCAGTTAAGTTCCTAGCATATATGCCAAGTTATTTATTTATTAATCAAATGTATGCGGGCAGTAACTCTGGGTGGTGTATGTTATAATAATAATAAAAAGCACATATAAAACAATAATTATACAAATATTAAAAACAGTATTAAAAATAAAATATTATTAAAATGAAAATATACAAGCCCCAGGCAGAGAGAGAGAGAGAGGGAGAGAGAGAGAGTAAAACCACTTAGTAGTGGAGGCATCTAAATGTGTCTCCAGTTCCCTGGGAACACCGGGTTTGGTGACATAAGCAAATCTTAGGCGTTCTGGAACATCAAGAGGGATGCAGCTAACCTAATTTGAGAGGGAAAATGTTCCGTAAGGAAAGTCCCATGTCAGAGAAGACCTGCCATCTGGGACTTAGCAAATGTTACTACATGGTTTACATCCTAATAAGTTTGCAGCTGACGGAGCTTATGGCCAAAAAACACTTTGTTCAACTTCAGTTGGTGTTCCAGTTATACCTTACTTGATTAGAGAGCCTTGGTGATAAGAACTCACCACTTAGTTGGATTACTGCAACATCTCCTGCATGGGACAATCTTTGGAAATGACCTGGAAGCTGTAGTGTACCCAAAAAGAAGCAACATATTACTGACAGGGCAACCTGGTCATTGTAAAGTTGTAATAGTAACACCATCACTTAAGTCCCAACACCGGTTTCTAGTAGTGCTGGCTATCACTTACAAAGGCCTACATAATGTAGCACCAGTTTATTTCAAATAGTGCCTTGTCAATTGAGACAATATCATGAAAAGCCTGCACAGTACATATTCCATGTGAGGACAGGGAAATATGGACCATGTGGCAGGCCTTTCCTGCTATGACCCTGTTATTCATTTGCACCTACAGCCTCTGCCTCTTGGCAACCATAAAAACAACACTATTCCACCACCCTTTTCATTAGGACTGAACATTTATAGTGGCTTTGGGGGAGGAGAGGGGATTATCCTGTTTCTTTCTTCTGCGGCAGGTTAGTACAAACTGTGTTCTACAGAATTTGGAGTTTTGTGGGAACTTGATGGAGTTCCACCAAGTGAGAGATTAAGGGCAAAGGGGGAAAATTCACCTGAATCCCACCACTTTTATGTCTCTGGAGTGTTGTCTTCTTGATCAGAGATTCTGAGAATTTTGTTTAAAAAACAAGCTAACAGGTTTTGTGCCCTGAAAAATTTAGAAACTAGTGTCAGTAAATTGGGTCGGGATACAAAACTATAAAACAAATACAGATCATCCTGCTTTCAATTCCCTTCTCATTTTAGATATAAATATAATAATGTGGCCCTTAGACAGCAGATGTGTTATTCAATCCCCTCGGGGAATTCAGCAAACCTTACATTCCTTTTTCATTTATATTCAGTCCTAACACTACATGTACAAATCCATAAAATCTCCTGCCGAAGGGATTATGCAGAATTATTTGTGACAAGTTGTAAATTTCATAGTTAATCAGGGTAACAAGAGGAACAAATAAGAAGCTTGGCACTTAAATGGGCTGAAATGGTTTAACATATTTCATAGAATATGTTTAAAAATAGGTTACATATTTACAGAATATTGGCCTTCAGAGGTGGCTTGTAGACAGATTAAGAAATGTCATGGTGGTATTTTACAGTTGCATGGTAGTTAGTTACAATTCTCATGTATTTTACCCTCAAGGTGGAAAACCAAATTGCCGTGTATAGATTCTGAATGGAAAAATCACAGTAGGAAAAAGGTTTGAAACTTCATGAAACTACCATTGTTTAAACCAGGGCTGTCAAACTCGCGGCCCACAGGCTTGATGTTTCACAGGCTGCCCACGCCCACGCCCATTTTAGGAAAGGGGAAAAGTCGTGATAGGTCACATGACGCTGCCATGACGACGTGAGTTTGCCATCCCTGGTTTAAACAATCAACCACTACTTTAAAATTATACATTTTTAAAAAATAAAAGTGTCCCTAGTTCAAATGCTAAATTTGTATCCATCAGCAGTTGGGAAATTCCTCATCACCACCTAGGAAAAATGCAAGGCTGCCCTTAGGAAGATACTTACATTCCTTCGCAAATCTAATGGCGTTGAACTGAACGGGCTTTCTTGCATGACACTTTGAAGGATGATCAGGTTGCTGATGCTGTATGAATGAGTTGCATTCTGCAATTAGGTTCACCCAATGACAATAGTGGGGTTCATCAGCCCCCCCTCCCCCCCAGAGCTGAACTCAAGTTTCATGCTAAACAATCAGGCAAACTGATTGTTGGCTTTGTGAAAATGGTGCTGGATTGGCAGTGGGCAAGGACCAGATTCTGATCTGCCTTCAGCTGCCAAAGCTCCTGGGATGATGGTAGCTCTCTCTCTCGCTCTCTCTCTCAACTCAACCTATCTTATAGGATTCTGTGGTGGGGAAAAAGAGGAGTCCATGTGTAATGATGATATCCATTCAGTCATGTCTGACACTTGGCGATTCTTTGGGAAGGTCTCTCTACATCTTACAATCTTTACCTACTTCTTTGAATTGTTCCATGCTCCGGCTGGTGTCAGCTTTGTCCAGCCACCGTGTTTTTTGGCAGCCTGGTTTCCTTTTACCGCTAACACTTCCAAACACAATTGCTTTCTCCAACGTCATTCCCCTGTATGACATGGCCAGAATAAGTGAGACACAATTTTGTGATTTTGCCTTCCAGTGACAGGTCTGGTGTTATGTACTCCAGTACTTGCTTGTTAGTCACAATTTACTGTCCAAGGAATACACAGAGCCTTCTCCAGCACCACAGCTCATAGTTGTTGATTTTCTTCCTGTCTTGCTTTTTTTAAGGTCTCACTTTCACAACCATAGGGGAACATAATAGAGAGGATAACCTACATTTGGTTGCCAGGCTGATCTCCTTGCTTTTCAAAAATTTGGCTCATATTCATCATTGCTGGGCGAACCAGTTCAATCTGATGTTTTATTTCTGAGCTGCATTTTATTCCAATATTTTATTTCTGGACCGGGTGATCTACTCCGCAAAAAAAGATGCCAAGAAAATTCTACATAATACATAGGCACAATATAAATCTAATACATAGATAAATGAATGCAGAATTGTGTTTGCAGTCAACAAACCACAGTTAAAACAAACAATGGCTTATCTAATGGAATATATTAGTAGCTTCGTGGTTTTTTTTAATGGATTGCCCTTTGCCTTTCTGCTCATTTAGCTTCCTTCAAGCTGATAACCTTCAGATAGTTTTGGAGATTTGGAGAATTGTAACTATGGGATAGATGACCTTGGGGGAAGGAGTATTGGCATGCAGGAAATGTCCATGCCAATCCTGTTTCTTGATCCACAAAATGCCATTTCCTCTCAATTTAAGAGTCATTTTCCCTTCCCAACAATTAACCAAGAGTGAAATCATTTGCCAACACATAAAAATGTATAGTGCAATTTCTCTTGTAAGTGCTCCTTTTCCCCGCTGTTGAAATATTTTAAGATATCCTAGATTGCATTATTATAAATGTCAGTCAAACACACACTTGGTGAAGGGAGGGGCGAAGGACAGACCTTTTCTGCACCATCTGCTCCCTTTATTGCTTTTGAGCCGATGCAGCATGCAAAGCTACTAAACCAGTTATGTAGGTAAAATTTTGCTTTCCTTAAAGGCATGTAAGAAATAATCCGGTTAAACCTGGCCTGCGTTGTTTAAAAAGTACCTAAATCTATGTCACATGCTAAGCAAATAGCAATCGAATCGTCATGAACTTTATGAGCTGGGACTCAGAAGTTGGCAACATGGTTTAGTGATCTTCACGGTTTAGGCAGTCTCTCTGTAACTAAGACTGGGTTTTGGTTGAGATCTATACAAGGAAACTTGCAAGCTTCCTACAGAACTGGTCCTGGTTTTTGATGCTTATCTCCATGAATTATAATAGAGCCAGAGGGCTTTGTTAATATCAGATTAATACCAGGGCGTGGAAAAGCAAAATGAGTTGAATTTAGGAACCTAGTCTGAATTAAATGATCAGCTACAGTATCTCCCTGCAGTGAAAATGTCTAATTAATGCCTTTTCCACCAGTTCTGTGGGAAGGCAGATTCAATCGTACAACCATTCCTTGTTGATCTGGATGCATCGGTGCCCTAAAAACTTTCCTGAAGGCTTAAGAGGCACCCGAATCTTGGGGGGTAGGGGGGCGACATTTCAAAGAGCAACCACCATAACAGAAAAGTCTAGAAAATTTCCATCCTTAAGAGCATGTGGGACAAGGAGAAATAAACAAATAGTTCCACAAATCACTTAGTCCTGTCTCATGTAGGGCTTTGTAGGTAAGAACTGGCACCATGAGTTGAACCTCAGAAGCCTATTGGAAGCCAGTCCAGATTGTGAAGTTGTGGTGTTAAAGGGACCTAGCCTGGTGCACCCAGAACTACATGTGCTGCTTCATTCTGGACCAATTACTTGTAGCATTCTTCAAGGGCAGACTCAACTAGAGTGCATTGTAGCAATCCAAACAGGAAATTACTAAGGAATGAGTAACCGTGATCAGAAACTCTCAATCCAGGTACAAGTGTAAATGACACACTAGATTAAGTTGTGCAAAGGCTTCCCTAGGCAATCTCTTATCTATTCTTTGAGCAAGAGCTTTGAGCCCAAGGAAAATGCCTCAAAGGTTCTGGATGAGAGAACGTAACTGCCTACAGAATCCACAGTGGAAAATTTTCAGCTCCCAGTACAGAGGGGTCCAAAATTCATAATCAAGTGTCCTGTCTGGATTTAGTTTTAGCCTATTATTACCCATCCAGGCTCCCATAGGCTCCAGAAACTGAGAAATGACCTTGACAATATCATTGGTGTGTGGGTAGAAATACACAATAGAGGGTCATCAGCATATTGATGATATTTTATCTTGGACTGTTGAATTATCTCATCCAGCAACTTGCTAGGTTGAACAAAGAGGAGAGGGAGAAAAATGGCAACATTCAACAGATTTCATCTCAGAAGGAAGACAGAAATGGAGAAAGGATTTGAAGTGGAAGAACAGATTTGAGACAGGCTGGAAATAGGGCTGGGATAAGTTAGTATTGGCATGATATAAACAATCTGTAGAAATAGCTGAACCTGCTTTAAAACCGATTTTTAATCTACAGTATTAGGTAAAAGTCAAATTTTGTCAGAATCAAAGGAGACTACTTCCTGGAGCTGGAAAAGAATCTGTTGTGCTCACATGGTGATATTGATTCATCTGAAAGTATTAAACAATTTTTATTCATTATTACATTTATCTGAAATTCCTATGGTTTTCATTCTAATACAAGGAACATTTTGTTTCTACAGCAAAAGGTGTCCTATCATAAATTTAAAATAGTCGCCAACAGGATCATCAGGATTTTTTTCGATCCTGAAGCCCCCAAGTAGCCTCCCGGTACAAAAATACCTATCAGTTAAGGTGTTGGGATACTGTTAAAAACATACCTACTGTATGTTCAAACATTGTAGCTGAGCTTCTTGACAGCATCTTGTTTTCAGATTAACTTAATGTCTGTTCTGCAAGATTCTCCAGTTGCTGGTACATTAGTAACAAACCTGTGTCACTATCTCTGATTCACAGGCACAATAACTCTGATAACCTAACAAGCTTTTGATGAGTATTTTCATGTTTTTATTCCAATTTCCACAGGAAGGAAGTTTCATTTCATTCTAGTCCCCATAGATTTACTCCTATTTAGAGTAAATTTGTGGGAACTGATCTGTTAGTTTTAAGAGATGGTCTTTTGCTGGGATTGCCATTGCTGGAATTGCTCACGAATATGCCGTTCCTTTTAATCGACCTTTATTTGGCAAATGCAATCTGATCATCGATGCTGCAAAACTAGATGCTGAAATCCTATCTCCATTTCTACCTAGGCAACAGGGTTAGCAAGCCACAACTTCCGGTACTCATGTGTCAGGATGATCGAATCAGTGGCGTATCTTGGCCATTTAACATTCATGGTGACCTTGTGCAGAGGCAGGAATTCAAAGCTTCCCCATGCTCTGCATCCAGGGAAGTAGATGAATTATCTAGCAACATAAGAGCCTAGGTGGCGCAGTGGTTAAAGTGTTGAACTGCAGGCCACTTCTGCTGATTCAATCTAGCGGTTCAAATCCC